>PPON03000066.1:0-61120 GCA_003708525.3 Monosporozyma unispora | reverse complement strand
AATAATAATAATAATAATAATAATAATAATAATAATAATAATAATAATAATAATAGTAATAATAGAAAGAAACCCAAAAAGTCTGAAAACAAAAAGGAATTGACTGAACTACAAAAACTGTTATTAGTCTTATTGAATTTATTCAAATTTTATAATGGAAACATAATTTTGAACCCCATGGCCAACCCCATGTTTGATCCCTCCACCATTACAAATACCAATTGTAACAATAAACCTTTACAAATTAATACGTCCCCCACAATAAACCATAATGTTTTAGATCCTACTAAAAATAATATTAATCAATCTGGTACTATCTTATTAACACCAATTGAATTAACTACATCACGAAGTACTGGTAGTGGGTATCCATCAACTTCAATTAAGACACCAATTTCATCTACAACAGATTCGTTATCGGAAAAGAAGATTCAGAGTTTGAAAGAAGAAGGTATTCAAGCGAGAGGAAATAGTAATGATGGTTTAAGTTTAACAGATCTAGGTTTTATTTCTTCAAATAATAATAATTCTCTGAATCTATCTACACAATTATTAAAAATTAATTATGACCAAATCCATTTGAAGCAAGATGTCACTGATAAAGTTCAGCAACAGAACCATAAGATAATTCAATGTGAAGTTAAGATAAACCAACATGATAATAAACTAAACAAGCATGATTATAAGATTGACCGACATGATAACAGAATTATCAATCTTGATTTAGAACTACAAGATGATCGTCAGCAAATAAAGAATCATAGTCAATTAATTGATCAACAGAAACATATATCTATGGATCATAATCAACGTTTGATTGAACAAAGAAATGAATTGGAAAGCCAACGGTTGCACAACAAGGGCATGTATGAAAATATCTTTAATTTGGTTAATGATCTAAAGAATGAGGTTGACTCATTGAAAGGTCAAGTTGCTTCATTAACCACTGAACTGGATACAATAAAAGATAGAAACCAAGAACAAGAACGGTTAATTAATAAGGTTTCCTCTATGACAAAAATTTCTTTTTCTTCTGATAAAAACAATAATAATAAGCATGGCACATCAACACCCTTGGATACACCTGGTAATACCACAAACTCTAATATAACTAACGAAAATAAAAGTTCAGGCAATAGTGAAAGTGAGTATACAGATATTTCCATATGTTAATGTATCTTTAAAGTTGCCTTGACTATTATGAATCCAAAAACCTGTATCCAATCGACTGTTACCATTCTGTATAGCATCCTCAAATATCTACACACATAATTTAGCATATAGCATTAATTTATTCAATAAAATAATCAATATTCATTATTAAGTTAGTATGATAGATTTGTTTGTTAATAATCGACTGTTCTCTATAATCTAGTAAAATCCCTACCCAATTGATACAAGATATCAAAGTAATTTTTTTTCAATCATAAATTGAATAAGAAAAAAGAAACGAAAATGCAAACATGCCAAAGGGCCAATTTTATTCTCGAGACAAGGTTTCCGTTACTGTAATTAACTTATCTTCAAGATTGAAATCGGCACTAAAATGGAAATTTCATCTCTCTAGATGGAATTTAATCTGTTTATGTTTTCCGTTCGTAAAGAATAGAAACAGATAAAATAAGCTAAAGCCAGCCACTCGCCAAATGGGGAAATTGAGGAACAGTCATTATTGTGTGGGTCAATTAGATTTTCGCAGCCATTTTATTAACAGGTTAAAAGTTTTTATTAACTTACAATAATGGAACTACTGAAAAAAAAAATTACGAGAGATCCTAAATTAGCAGTTCTATTATTTATGATTACTAAAAGAGTAGTAATAACCATAATAAGATTGCATTGTTAATTTCTAAAACGTTTTCTTATTTCCATTTTTGTAATATATGTAGCCCTTTGAAACAGTTGGACAATATCACCTCATTTTTTTATTTTTAGCTGGATCTTTAAAAGCTCAGTAAATCTTGTGTTTGAATCGAAAGAGTAAAAGTTTAAAAAAAATTCTGTAAGACCTAAGTTTGTTCTTATTTTACTGGTTATTCGGTATTCTCCGCATATATTTATAGCTTGGGAAATATATGTCAACCTGAAAGCTTAATCAGAATATTACCTAGTGATACCCTAGATACTTTTTTTCCGGTAGTTAACTTTACAAAATCGGAAATGAACTGTTAAAATCTTACTTCACAAAATAACCATATTTGAAACTGAAAAGAAAAATAAAGTCTAAAGGAAATGCTAATACTTCCCAGAGGAAATTGTATTCACTTTGGACAATTACCTAAATAGATCTAATCTTTTTTGCCAAAATGTATCCTGTTCGCTGGCATTAAATTGAATAAATTCAAAATAAAAATTAACCTACATCTATATTGTTTTATGCAAGCTAACCAGCTTGATTGAAAGCAGTCTTACAAGGAAATGGTAAATCTGTCAACACAACTTACAGTTTTATCTATATTGGGCTTTTATTGTTTCTCTATCATTTGTTTATAGTCAATCTACCAATATTTTAAAAAGTTAACAGTTGTTAATGTAAATAACAAAACCGAAAAGAAGAGTATTGAAACTATTCGAGTGAAGCAGCAACACTTACAGTTATTACGTTGTGTTTCTGTCATTAAGACACAGGAATTGGAATATATATAGTTCGTTCTACTCATTAAAAATTCCAAGTGAATATCTTTCTAAAAAGAAAGAACTGTATTATTGACAACAAGTTCCCCCAACATCTATTTTAAATTCAGATAATACCTCCAAATTAACATTCCAGATTTATACAAAAACAAAGTAACCAACTAATTTCTCCATAAAAGAAATTTTGTAATGATTTTATCCATTAAAATTATCATTAATTTTAGAAAGTTTGTCATAGGTTGATGTTATGTAAAAATAATATTGAAAAGATGCAAAACGGGTTATAATTGCTGTATTATGCCTGAACAAATATTTTGAGGCTACCAAAGTTGTGAAAAGGAGCTTCTCTCTGGATAATGTGGCAAATTTAGCCTTTATTTTAACAGCTGAGGTCGTAAAAGTGGAAATAAATAAATAGCCCATAATTAAATAAAGTTTAAGGAGTAGTGTGTTTAAACTATCAGAGATATGCGCTCCAGTGTAATTTTAAAAATAACTTCCCCTTTTCAAAGAGGTCCAATATGAGTATAGCTCCTTATCATAAATGGAAAAAGCATTTGCCATTGAAAAACTATAGTGTTAATACTAAAAAGAGAATGGAGCTGACAGCTAATCGAGGCTTCTTATTAAGAGAAAATAATTTTAAAATCATATTATCACTTAGTTTTGTTCTCATTTTTTAAACTTATTATAGCGTTATTTCTTTATTAAGCAATTGTTTTTAGAAAACTATTGCTAATTTAATAAGAATGATTTCTTCTTAGATTAATAGTTCCTTCAAAAAGTTGTTTCGTACTTGTTTTGAGAGTGTATATTCTGCTGTGAATAAATTTTAAAATACCTCAGGTAAGTAAGTATTTGTTTCACTACTCGATAATTGGAAATCTTTGAATTCCAATGAACTGTTAATGAACTATAAATATTTTGAGAACACTGAAATATATTCAACTTTCAAAGAATAAAACGGGCAATATTTCTATTATCTACCTTTTGACAATTACCAGTTAATGATGCTCTTTATAAACATTGAATCCAATAGATGTTTTAACCATTCATTTAGAGACGCAACTTTAGAGACGTTCATTAATAGAGAGCATTTTTTCCTAAATTTATACTGTCTTATCGGATGCTTAAAACACGTACTATTTTGGTGGAACTTGGTTCAACAAACTTGTCGACGTTCGAATTCAACTAAGCAACGCATAAGAGTACTAATATTTTACTAATTTTATTCAGGAGCTTCAGTGTTTACTGAAATAAGATATACAAATGAGGCTAGCCATAACAGCAAGCTCATTTAAATATGTTTTAGCTGATAAGTCAAAACATAATTATTTCATGAAACATAGCAATGCAACCATAAGCAGACATCATGGGGAAAAAAATCAATAATTAATTGTGGAATGTCGTGAGAATAGGAAAAAGTCAGCAGAAAATTGTAAATCACACGGTAAAGTCCATAAGCAAGCGGATTTATTTGTAATAAGTTTTTTCCACAACAATAAAGTTTCACTTCAAAATTAATTTCAAAATGCAATAATAGAACAAAGGAGAAAACTTAATCACATTGTAGAATCAATTGTTAACTCATATTTTGGTCTGTCGAAGTTTAAATGAATATAATAGTGGCAATTGTTGTGAAGAGGTCTATTCTTTTCAGAAGGACAGTTTGCATTATATATGCAAAATTGTGCCAGGAGGTGAATTAAGCCGGATGTTACAATAGTGGTTGGTTTGTATTTAACCGCATCTAGTTGGCCTGAGGTAATGTACAGTTTCATTTCTTTTGAATTTTGGTAAAAATCTTCTTGCATAAATCTATACCAAAATTAATTGCAGTATTAAGATATCATTTTACAACCAAAATTAAAAAAGCGTTCTTATTTGCGGTTTTAATACCTGATAACTGTCTAGCTTCTAGTTATTTCTTAGTTTTTCTAATCAATACTTTAATCATATGGTTTTGCTTTTCTCATTTAATATTGATGAAAAGTTGAGATAAAATAAGCCTTTACAAGTTTTTTGAAGGGTAAACTAACCTAAAAAATTAAAATTAGTGCTTTAGACTGTTATATGCTGCAACAACTTTCTATCATTGATTAAATAGAGCACACATCCTCATTCTGTTAAACTTTACGATACTCTATAAACAATCTCTTTAATATTAATAAGAAAACGTGAGTGATTGAAATAACAAAAAATTGGATATTTGTTATTTAACTAAACAAAATATAATGACCTCTGGTATTTCAATCAGTGGTGTTAGTGTAGTGTTTCTAGAAGTATAATATACGATTGTAACTATGCTATTGTGATACAGACGAAAAACTAACAGTTTAGGTAAGTCTAGTCATTTTAAAAACCTACAAAATGTTTACATTGACCTTCCTTCTTTTGATTTGGTAGCCACTTTTCATAAGGTTTGACGTAAAGTAATGGTATCATTGATCACTCTTTATTAAGATAATACTTCATACCTATACTTTAAACAACAACGTCTTATTTGAAATAATATTTCCTTGCTATCTGATATATTCTGCTAATGTCGCCAATGTGTCATTTACTCACTTTCATATGTTTCCTCCACCTGATTAGGTTAAATCTAGTACTTCTGGGATACCAGTATATTCATATTTGAAAGATAAAACAATGTTCGAGTTAGCTATTAATTAGTTATATTAAACTGGGTATCGATATATATATAGTTGTAAAAAATGTATGTATTCATATATATTCTATTCTTCATATATATGTTTTATGCAATAAGTAACAGTTAAAAGAATTTAGTGAAATTAAAATTCTAAAGTCATGGAAAGAGAAAATTTTCTGATAATGATAAAGGGTCATGATGGAGGTGGATGCTTTGGTGTATGAATTAAGAAATTAACAGGTTTTTGATTACTAAAAATTTGGGGAGTTTTAAAATCAATACTGCTATTATTATGACTTCCTAATGATACATTAGCACTTTGTGATCTTCTATGACCTTTTCTAATTGATTTTGTTGTTTGTGGTTGTCTATATGGAGAGGCTTGAGGAGCAGGTGGACCCAAGGATTGTTGAGGGTATGAGTTTGAGTACTGGGGAGGAATATTAAAATATGAGTTATCATTATTATTGTTATCATTAGGATTTAAATTTTCATTGTTTGGGACCATTAACATTTGTCTACTCTGTGGCATGCCATACCCCTGTTGTGGATGAGGCTGTCCCATTGGTGTCAGTTGAGGTGGGAAATATCCTTGACTAGAAACACTTGGACGGTGCATATTTTGCTGTGATTGCAGCTGCTGCTGCTGTTGTGAATCATTAGAATATCCAGGACCATATTGATAAGGATAGGAAGGGTTTGATTGCCAACCTGGAGTTGAGGCTTGTTGTTGATTATTTGGCGGTATTGGTGGGGCAGGTAACTGATATGGCTGTAATGGATAACTACTTTGATTAGATGTATTATTACCTGATGGATACACTTGGAAACTCATCTCATTTATAGATGGAATTTCTGATTTATACCGCCTATGACCTCTTGGACTTGCCAATTTTGGTGATCTATTTGGTGGTGGTATATCTAATTTTCTTTTCCTGCCAGCATTTAATGGAGGATTCGATGCAGAAGAATGTATTGGAGACGGTGATCTGTTTAATAAATTAATATTACTATTATTACCACTATTATTAGTTGGATTATTATTATTTATAAAATTGAAAATATGGTTCAACATTATACTATCCAATTTATCATTCTCCAAACATTTATCTAATAAAGTGTTCAATTTATCTAAATTTTGAGACCTCAATTTTTCAACTTCATGAGAATTATTTATTAACTTGATTTTGACAAAGTTATCAAATTCTTCATCTTTCCCATTAATTAAATTATTATATTCATCAGTATTAGATTTAATATTCAATTCTTTTATAATTAATTTTTTAAAAGATGTGGATTCATTATTTAATAGTAAACTGGTAATATTAGATCTCTTAAAATCACTTGATCTACTTGAATTTTTCGCTATTGAATCGTTATTATCTTTATCATCATTATTATTTTCATTATCAGTATTACTTTGATCTTTTGTGACAGCTGGAAAAGAATGTGACTTTTTAACAGTATTTGTTGGTGGGTCTTTAGCCATATCTGGTTTAGATTTTTCCATAATAGTCATAAATTTAAACCTTAACTCCTATATCTTTTTTCAAAGTATATAATTAACTTGGTTAACCTTTAATTAAAGAATTATTTTAAAGTTCAATTATTACTATGTTTGGTTAAAAAATTGGTTGGGTATCTGTAAATTTAAAAGTGAGATAAAATTGATTTTGAATGGTATTAAAAGAAGAAGAAGAAGAAGCCAGTATAAAAAAAGTAAGACAACAGAACAAAGCTGGTATTGTAAAAAAGGAAAGGAATTTAGTATTTTTAAAAGAAATCTATATCACCTTTTGTTTAGAAACGATTCTTTTTTTTCTTTCTGTTTTTTTAATATAGTATAATATATTTGGGTAAGCCTAGTAATATGAGAGGGGTATCGAATTAGCTTTTTGACAAACTGTAGTGATTTTTAGTATGGATTGATGCGGAAAAAAAAAAGTGAAGTAGTAGTAACTAAGAAGAATATAAAAATTTTATATGGTATCACTAACCCAGTTATAAAGTATAAATGTAAAATGAAGGGAAATATAAAGAAATATAGGTTATTAAAAACACTTGTAAATTTATTTTGTGAAGGATAGTTGGGTATCTGTTATTTGGATTCAGTTTTTCTAGTTTGATTGTTGTTCTTGTTTTTTTTTATCAGTTAAGTTTAACGTTCAATGTAACTTTATTAGTCTTGATTGCTTGTGTCAGAGATCTGAAAGTGCGTAAAAAAATCAATGAATGAAAGTGACTAAGGTATAAGACTAATATAAGAGTTTCAATGTAGTGGTGACAAACAGACAACGTCGTTGGGTTCACGTATAATGCAAAGTTGAAAAAAAAAACTATATAACTGAAAAATTGGAAATTGGACAAGAAATAGACATAAAAAGAGAGCGATTTCAAGACATCATCACCCACCAAAGACCAGACTTTTTTTAGTCAAACTGGGAAATAATTGAAGGAGAGAAAAGATACACCGAATTCAGGCAATTTTCAATCTGGGTATGGGTAAATCATAATAGTTAAGGCGATTTGATCCAAATTTAGTAGTAATCAGATCCTTCATTAAGAAAAAATTTTCCATTATAATCAAAATTCTCAATTTAATTTTAATAAAAACTCCCATTATTCTTTCAAATCACAATTGCTTCACCAGATCTCGCTGTTGCCAGATTTGGGCATCGCCTTCCCTCGACACGACAAGTGGTGCGGATTTCTATTGTGTAGCTATTGTTAACTGGTTTTTGCTTCTTTGGGAAGAGCTGCCGGATCGGGAAGTGGTGGACTCGTTTTTACTTGATCTGGTAAAAATTAGCAATTTTTAGCTGAAGACTCGATTTGGGAGATATTGAAAAATTAACAAAATAACGTTTAACAAAATTAATTCTTGCTTCGATGCAGCTCGAACTTTGTAAATTGAAGGGGAAAAAAAAGGACTTTGAGGGGGTGAGATGAATACCGTAGGAGATTTTAAAGGAACTTGTGAAAGGGATAATTGTATTGGAGTAAAAAAAGTTATCATGTGGTTTTATTCCTCAGGGAGAAGGATAAAAAAATTGTGGCTATGCAAGGGTAATGTGAAGAACTCCTTGATGAATCTTATAGAGCGACTATGATTATATTCAATGTATAATATTACAAACTATTTATTGGAAAATATATAGAGTTTTTCTGTTATGTATATTGAAAATTCACTACACATAGAGGGAATATAGAAATACATATTGGTAAACAATTTTTTTTTATTTATATATTAAAAAGATACCCATAAAGTTAGAAAAGAAGAAGAAGAAAAAAAAAATTTGTAGAATAAGTAAAATGTTAATATAAAAGGGAAAATAAATAGTACTAGTACTACACTATTTTATCCTTGTAATAGTAAGTATAGTAGTACAAATTAACTTTATTGGGTATGAGAAAAAAAAAACATAGGAATAAATGTAAAGTTAAGGTAATAAAAAGGTGAAAATAGTTGTAACAAATTGTCCATCTTAAGTCATTTCTTAATTGTATAAGACAAATTTAGCCTTACCAGAGGTAACAGCAACAGTACAACCATCAGAACCACCAGTGTAAGAACCATTTTCGTAAACACATTCACCGTTAACAACGGAACCATCACCATCAGCAACAATCTTAACATTGTAGTTTAATGAATTTTTGTTGTTTGGATTTGGAATTAAAGATAAGTAAGTAATACCACCAGTAGAACCAGCACCGAAGTTTAATGGAGCCCAGTTACCGACACCGGAACCAGCAGTACCCCAGACACAACCATCTTCAACAGAAACACCTGCATTGTTAACATAGTATTGAGCAGATGTTTTCTTACCTTGCCATTGATAGTAAGATTCTTGATCAACGACAGTTAATGGAACAGAAGCACCAGCATCAACAAAGGTTGGGATATCCATGTTTTCGGTACCTGGGTAATCAGTTCTACAGATGGCAACACCTTGAGATAATTCAGAGACGACAGAAGCAGCATCAACACCCCATTCACATAAGTAATCAGTGTTAGTGTTAGAACGGTATAAGTAACCACCCTTACATAATAAACCACCAACAGATCTACCATCAGCTGGTTGTTCAGATGGCCATTGAGTCTTAGACATACCTGGTTGACAGGCGTAAGAACAGTAAGAACCTTCTTGACAAGAACCACCGGTGGAGGTATCAGTGTTTTCAATACCAGACCAACCGTTAGTACCCATCCAGTCGACAGAGATAACACCTTGGCCAGCTGGGAAAGTACCACATGGGATAGTACCATCTTGGAACTTTTCAGATGGACCAGAGAAGGCAGCTAAATCACCGTAAATACCGTTGGAAGAACCAGTATTAGCTTGAGTTGAAGCAGTGGCAGAAGTTTGAGCCTTAGCTTGAGTGGTGGTGGTGTCTTGAGGAGCAGCAGCTGGAGTGGTAGCTTGAGTTGGAGCAGCTTCAGTAGTAGCTGGAGCAGCGGCAGAGGCAGCAGCACCAGTGGTAGTTTGAATAGTAACACCATTTGCCTTAACAACAGTGGTGGTTTGTTCAGTGGCAGCAGCTGGAGCAGCAGCCTTTTCAGCACCCTTGGTAGCAGCAGCTGGTGGGGTTAAAGTGGTTGCTGGAGTTTTGCCATTGGAGATAACATCACCATTTTCATCGACAACAACAGTTTGGTAAACGTATTCAACAGCAACGGCTCTCTTATGTTGATGAGCATCGTTGGTAACAGTAGTGGTACAATCATCAGCGTTGTTAGCAACTTCTAAAGCTGGTAAAGCAGAGACAATAGCACTAGAACCGATTAAAGTAGCGGTTAAAGCAGTAGTAGAAAATTTCATAATTGATTTTTGTTAATGGAGGAATAAATATAGCTTAAATTTTGTAGTTAAAAAGATTTCTTATTTTATTCTGTAATTAAAAAAAGATATTAAAGGAATGGACAGACAGAATTTATTATTTGTCAAATGAAATAAAATATACTTGTTAGTTAAATGATTTTGGAACTTAGATCGTTAAGGATATGAATAAAAAGGTAGTTAAGAATATAATATATTATGAATGGAAATGATCTTGGAGAAAGATGTTGTAGTTATAAATGAAAGCACATTTTTGAAAAAGTAGGTGGTAAGAAGAAAAAAAAGACTTTGACCAAAACAAAATCAGTTGAGGTGGGTACACGAAATGTAATCCAAGAAACAAATATCGTATTGAGAAAAGTTATTTAATTTCTCTCCTCACCAGATCTGGTTCAATCTCAATAATACTAATCTTATCTTCACGTAATATCTGTGGTGATTAAAATGATAACTTCAAAGGGAGTTTATTGTTTGTTTATTGATCATAAGCGAAATGTAAATCTCACATGAGGAATAAACGCGAAAAAACTAACCACAAATCATAATGAAACATTGATCAAACAATATGGAAACAATATTTTGGACGCGAAAATTTCAAAACTTCATGGAAACTTTAAAAAAAGACACGCCCAAACATTCGTTTATTCTTTTGTTTTCGTTTAAAACCACAGCGCGAAAAAAAAAAAACAAAGAAAAAATGAGAAACAACACAAGCCAAAAACGGGAAAAACCCAAAAGTTTATTGGTTCACGTATTATTGATGATTTTTTCAATGCTGTGTTCAATGACTGAATTGGGTAAAAAGGCTTGTTATTTTCGTGTTTCTTTCTTAAAGGTAGAAAGACATGTATTAAGATTAATGGAGGTAGATAGAGATCTATCAAAATTGATTCAATATGGGGGGGTGAAACTACTAATTTTAAACCATTATAGGAGTTGTAATAGAGTCTTAGTAGTGTAAATTTAGGATGTGCGAAGCCACCATGAGGGGAGGGGGTTATGAAGTAGGGAATTATCCATCCAATTATAGTCATTTCATTCAATCATATTCATATTCTTGGATTCAATTTATTCAAATTCTTGGAATTAAAACAAAAATTATACATACTAAAAGGAGTGTAAACAAGTTGGATATTTGTAAAAATTTTATAAAATAAAATAAAAAAGTTTAATAAGGAATGTAAATAGTTGGAATTGAAAATAGTTTTTTGGCTATATGATTTCTTTTTCTAATAATGGAACAAAGTTACAACAAGAAAACTGGAATAAGATAAAAACATAAGTGTCAAATTACAGTCTCTAGTCACTTGTATATATATAAATTTAGTCAAATGGTGTTTTTTTTGCCAATGCTGTGTAAAAGAAAAAGAAAATAAAAAAACATAATGGGCAAACCATTTGTTTATTTGTTTACATTGTAACAGAAACCTCACAAAAAGTTACTTGTCTCGAAATTACGAAATGTTTAAAAAAGTAAAAACAAAAAAGAAAGAAAAACCAAGCAAATGGCGAAACAAAAAACAATAGATCTTTCGAAAAAACAATACAAAACAATAAAAATGCAAAGTCCAGAACGGGACTATAGCTTCCCTTTTCAGACATGTCTCAGGTACGTAGAACAATGGAGTTCTTCCCCCATCCGGTCATCTCTTCCCCGATTAGTTCTTTCTTTTTCTTTTACACCAACTTGTCTCTTACGTTATCTTTCTCCAAGTTATTTTCCAGCTAGATAATGGGCAATTGCAATTAAGTTGTTCCGGGAAGTCTAGAATTGTGTTGATTTTTGCATCAAAAATTTGTATGTTAATCCCCAGAATCAAAGAGGCTTTTAGAATTGCCTTTGTTTACTATTAAATTTTTATCAAGTTGATCTCAATAGGAGATAAACTTAGTCTTGTTAAGCAATTTTAACAATGTTATGGTTTTTGCCTAAAATAGAAATCTATCAAACTATTGACAATTTTTATCCTAGAAGGGTATAGTAATAATTTAGAAGTGTAATAGGAATAGGTCGAGCCGCTAAGCATAATAGGAGATGAGAAATTCTTCTTACTCTTTTTTTTAAACGTAATAATTGACCATAACGGCTTTCATTAGGCTCTAATCTTAACAATATCAAAGTCTAGAACAAAATTTATAACCATAGACTCACAGACCTTACAGTAGGAAAGACATAATACTGAAAACAATAAGACATGGAAAAGCTTGAAAAACAACATTATGTAAATGTAGTAATTGGACATCTATACAAATACTAATAAAACCCGTAAATACGTCATATGAATAAGAGATATATAGAATAAAAAAAGAAACTTTGTGAATATTAAAATACAAGAAATTACAAAAGCAATGCTCTTTGTTTGACCAAAACTTAGCTATTCCATCTTTTGATCTTTCTTTTTTAAAGCTTCAAATAATTTCAATAACTTGAATTTTCTCTTTAATCCCCATTCCAAAATACAATAAGGAACTAAAAATGCAATCCAACCAACCATCCAGGCTTGAGATCCACGGTAAACATCAACGGGATCTTTCTTTCTATCCACAATCAATGTCACCATTTGTTTAGCATATTCAGTGGCTGACATTGGTACATTGTGACTGACCATATTTTGTCTATAATCAAAAGCTTCTCTACCTTCTTTAAAATCATAAATAGACCCTTCTGGTAATGGACGATCATCACTAATATTTGTAGCCACACCACCAGTAATAACATTAATGACACGAACACCAAATGGTTGTAATTCTAAATGTAACCCTCTGGCATAAGCATGAATGGCAGCTTTAGTGGCAGAATAAATACTTCCAAATGGAAAGCTGATGATACCTGCTAAGGACCCAGTAAATAAGATTGTACCTTTACCATTAATAACAAATTCTGATAATTCTCTTGACACATTGATATGACCAAAAACATTAACTCTGAAACATTGTTCCATGGCCTCTGGTGTAACATCTAATGCAGGAAATGTACAGCTTTGGCCAGCATTGTTGTATAATACATCTAACACAGGTTTCCCTTGTTCATTTTTAGGTAATTCTTCTTTCAAAAATTCTTTAAATTTTTGAATGGCTTCCACAGAGGTAATATCTAATTCATATGGAATAATTGGTAAACCAGGATAATCTTTGGTAACATGATCAATACCCTTTAGTGTACGTGCAACAGCATACACTTTATAACCTTTTTGACATAATTCTATTGAAACAGCTTTACCGATCCCTGAAGAACCACCACTAACAACAGCAACTTTACTCATTTTTATTGGATTTATTTGTAGATTAGTTAAATACAGGAAACCAATCTTTTGGGGTACCTATATTGTAAAAATCTTTAGCAGTTAAAATAATCTGATTTTATAAGTGATCCTTTATTTTGCCCACCTCGGCTTTTTATTTATTTTTGGTGTGTGTTTTTTCTTTACAAAAAGTTTGTTACAGTTTTTTTCTCCACCTTTATTTGTTCATGGATGGTGTAACATTTTATATTTCCGCGGTGTTATAAAACTGTATACGTTAACGGGGGATTAGAAAGATTAAATAAATTAATCATAATTAGGAATAATAACATATTTATATGTACATAATAGGAGATATTTCGATTTAGACGAGAATAGGATAAATAATACTCAAATGATACCTTTAAAAGTAATACTAACAGTATATCCACTGTTCTTCTCAACCTCTGTAATAAAAAGGGTTAGACAAAAAATAAAGACAAATTAGAATAATACCTATTCATTAGATTCTTGTTGGAAAACATCACGTAAGAATTGATCTTCTTCAGCAACATGTAGACCCTTAGAACCCGCAGCAACAGAACCACTTGGGTTTCTACCACAATATCTGACTTCGTGGCCCTTGTACTTCTCAGTTTCTTTCAAGGTGGTTTGCAATCTTGGAGCAACAAATGACCAAGCACCCATGTTCAATGGTTCTTCTTGACACCAAACAATATCTTCTAAGTTTGGATAAGTGTTCAAAGTATCACGTAATTGTTCGAATGGGAATGGATGTAATTCTTCAATTTTTAAGAATGCAGTATTCTTATCTTCTAATTGTTCACGTCTCTTATGTAATGCAGCATAGACTTGGCCACTCATTAACACTAATCTCTTAGTTTCTTCTTTAGTACCAATAGTCTTACCATGTTCACAATCTTCAATAATCCATTGGAATTGACCGTCAGTGAAATCAGCTAATGGAGATCTGGCTAATGGATGACGTAGTAATTGTTTCGAGAAGAATAATGCTAATGGTTTACGGAATTGACGATGTTGTTGTCTTCTGATGATGTGAAATAAATTAGCTGGAGTGGTTGGGTACACAACTTGGAAATTACAGTCTTGATGTTGTCTTTGTAATTTTTCTGGAGATGGGAAATATCTGGAATCTTCATTAGCTAATTGTAAGAATCTTTCTAATCTACCAGAAGAATGTTCTGGACCTTGGCCATCATAACCGTGTGGTAGAGATAGAATTAAACCGGAACGTTGTTTCCATTTCTGTTCACCACCAGCAATAAATTGGTCGATGATAACCTGACCAGTATTAGCAAAATCACCGAATTGAGCTTCCCACATAACCAAATATTCTGGAGAGGTTAGAGAGTAACCGTATTCGAAACCCATAACACCGTATTCGGATAATGAAGAGTTACAAACCGAGAAATCAGCTTGTTTCTCAGATAAGTGCTGTAATGGAGTGTATGTAGCTTCAGATTGTTGATCATGTAAGACAGCATGACGTTGAGAAAACGTACCTCTTTCAACATCTTCACCTGATACTCTAACATTGTGGCCTTCAAGAACTAAAGACCCAAAAGCTAAAGCTTCACCAGTAGCCCAATCAATACCTTCACCTTCTTGAATGGTCTTACCTCTTTGGTTCAAAATTCTCTTTAAGTTTCTGTGAACCTCGAAGCCCTTTGGCCAGGATGAAATAACCTTACCAATATTTTGTAAAGTGTCCACATTGACATTAGTTGGCTCATGTGGTAAAATTTCTGTGGCTAATTCCTTTGGAGATTTGAAATCTTCCCAAGCAGCAGTTAACCATTCTCTTTGAGATGGGACGTAATCCTTGGATTTTTCAAAGGCTTCTTCAAATAATCCCCATACCCATTTCTTATGCTCTTCGATATCTTGCTTGGAAAAAGTACCATCGGAAATCAATTTGTCAGTGTAAACATCAATAACAGATTTCTGTTTGGAGATTTGCTTGTACATCAATGGTTGAGTGAAAGATGGTTGATCAGTTTCATTATGACCGTGTTTTCTCCAACCAACAACATCGATAATAGCATCTGTATGGAAGGTGTTTCTCCATTCAGCAGCTAAATTAAATATAAAAGTGACAGCTTCCACATCGTTGGCATTACAATGGAAAATAGGAGCGTCAATGGCTTTGGCTAAATCAGATGGATATGGAGTAGATCTAGAGAATCTTGGATCTGTGGTGAAACCAATTTGGTTATTTGTAATAATGTGAATGGTACCACCAGTAGAGTATTCTGGTAAGTTTAAGAAACCCATGGTTTCGTAGACAATACCTTGACCAGCGAAAGCGGCATCACCATGTAATAAGACACCTAAAGCCTTGGTCTTTTCTTCCAAATCATTCTTAGCATGTAATAAAGCTCTTGTTCTACCTAAAACAACTGGATCTTGAGCTTCTAAATGGGATGGATTAGCAACTAAGGATAAGTTGACGTATTTACCAGAAGTTGTTGGTCTCTGATAATTCATACCTAGATGGTATTTCACATCACCAGAACCTTCAATTTGAGTTGTACTACTGGTTCCCTTAAATTCAGCGAAGATGGATTCATTTGGTTTACGAACCACATTAGATAAAACGTTCAATCTACCACGATGAGCCATACCTAGGACGACATCTTCAACACCTAATTCGACAGAACGATCAATTAAAGTCTTAATACCTGGAACCACAGCTTCTAAACCTTCTAACCCAAATCTCTTGTCGTTTGGAAATTTAGTAGATAAGAATGATTCAAATGAGGTTGCCCATATTAATCTATCTAAAATTTGTCTCTTTTGATCAACACTGTAAGAATAGGGATTTTCCACTTCAATTCTTTCTCTTAGCCATTCACATTTAACCTTGGATGGGATATGTGTATATTGGATACCATAAGATTGACAATATAATTTTTCTAGATGATCTATTATATTTCTTAAAGTCATAGTCTTCCTACCTTCTTTAGCAAATCTTGGTAAGATACCTGGACCTAAATTAATTTCACGATCCAAATCTTTCTCACTGAACCCATAGTAATCAATAGTTAATTCTGGTGGAGTTGGTTTTGACTTATCATCGGCAAAGGAAATACCTAATGGATCAATATGAGCCTTTAAATGACCTCTAACTTGATAAGCTCTACAAAGTAATTGTACTTTTAAATGGAAAGTAACATTTTCATCGACATTACTGGCTAAACCTGTGCCGAAAGCTGGTGTTTCAGTACCTTGTGGACTATGAGCTAATAAAGGTGGAGCTTGGAAAGCACTTGAAGTTGGTACATTATCACCTAATTTCTTTAAATTATTAAAATAAGCATTCCATGAGACATGAACTGAAGATGGATCCTTCTGCCATGCTTCATACATTTCATCAATATATTGGGCATTTGAAGTGGCTAAAAAGGTATCAGTACCGGTGACAATAGTTCTGTAATGAGAAATTCTACTGTTAGATAAGGTAGCTGCCACTGTAGACCTTCTTAATAAAGTACCTTTCGCTAATTTGGATGCAGACAGCATTGATCTACTTTGTTTACTCGAATATATGGTTTTGAGCATTTTGATTATATTGCTATAATGTATGTGATGTGATTTTTCTTCTTAAAAGTTAAAGTATTACACTCAATTTTTCTGAGTTAAACCTTTTTAAAACAATTTGGAAGGGAAAAAATCAACTAACTGAAATTTATGAACGTTCTAAAACAATTATATCTTGTTGTTTCAATACAACTATAATGAATTGTTGGTTCTCACTTAGCTGTGTGTATGTAGTATTCTGACTAATATTAATGCTTACTCATTTTACTTACCATCTGTTGTTCTTACTTTTATATCTTTTTTCTATTTTTTGCTAGCGGAGTTTTTTTGCTAACAAGAGCAGAGAGAGAGACGTCTGAAGCTGATTCGTTGAAAACAGAGAAAACACATAGTTAAGAAAATAGCCATCTCTCATTTATTAAATAAAGCCGATTAATTACATATAAGTATTTGCGGTATTACGGTAGAAGTATAAGTGGCACATGCTAAGTTAATACATGATAATAAATCGGAATACGGTTTGTATTTATTTATAACACTGTACATTTGCGGGAATTACTAGTTGACATCTTTAGATCAAGACTATTCTTTGTAATATTACACTATCATGTATTTTGTTTATGAAAACTAAATATTTGCTTTGATTGACAAATATACATATATATATATATATATATCAACTAGGTGAACGGTTGTTATAACGGTTGCGTGATTAATCGCAGGTCGACTATTTCTTAACCTCAGTAATATATTGTGAAAACCATTTGTTGGTGTATTCATTCAAGGCAATAGCATCATTGTAAACCCAGGAGCCCTCCTCATTATAGAATTTGGCATTACTAAACATGGTATCAAATTTAGTTTTCACTTCTTCAATGTTTTTAAAACTACGTTTTTGAGCACTTTGTAAAATCTTTTCAAGCGAAACTGGTTTCTTGATCAACTTGTAATAATCTGGGTAATCTGTTTTTGATGGTAATACCTCAAAGATATCTGTTCTTTTATGATTATCAACGTCATCTTCAATGTTTCTTAATTCACCAACTAATGTTTCAACCATGGAACTGAGTTCCTTTCTAGTCAGATGTTTCTTAGTTTCAGTTTCAGAAGTCTCTGATTTGACTTCTACTTTAGGTTCATCAATCTTGTCAGTGACAAGGGTTGGGGATTTGGCTTTGGATTTAGTCTTACCATTGATAATCTTGACAACTGCCTTCTTTGATTCTTTTGGTTTCTTATCAAATTGACCTTCATCCTTTAATGAAATTTTATCCAAGAGTTCAGCACCTTTCAAACTCAGTTTAACTCTCAATCTCGGTTTCTTTGGTTCAGGACCACTTTGATTTTTAACAACATCGTTGGCTTGAGCTTCTTTATGTTCTTCCTCCACGGGTTCACTCAGTTTTCTCTTACTTCTACCTCTGGATGAACGTTTATGTGGCTTATTAACATGATCTTCTTGTTCATCTAATGATTCTAGGTTTTTATCAATAGAAGCATCTGGAGTATTCTCTAAAGTACGAATCTCTTTAGTCTCTTTCAAATCAGTATCAGTCTCATCTTCCACATTATCTTCGACACCATTTTCTTTTGGATGCTTTTGACGCTGTCTCTTTTCACGTGCTAGACGTTTCTTTTCAATTGCTTCTTCTAATGTTATATTTTCATCTTCGACGGCTTCTAAAAATTGTTCTTCAGTTAGTCCATCATCGTAATAAACTCTCTTAGTTCTTCTCATCTTACTGATATCTTCTGGTTCATGTTCTAAATGTTTAGTGATATCTTCAGAGAAAACTTCTGGTAATTCATCTAGTTGAATTAATCTTGGCAATGGCTTATCTAAATGATTCTTCTTTGCTTCAGTAACTTCGTTTGCAACTCTTTCTTGATCCATCTTATCAAATAAGATCTTTTCCTCATCACTACGTGCTAGAGTTTGATTCAGTTCATCATCATCAAATTCCGCAGAACCATCATTTTCTTTAGTACTTTCACTTTCAATTAATCTTCTTAAGAAAGCTTCTTGTTCTTCTGCAGTAGATTTATTATCAAACTTACCGGCTTGAATAACTTTACCATCAATATCTAATTTTTGCATGGCTCTTTCAAGAATAACTTCTTCCACAGAGTCTGTAGTAATTAATCTCAAAATTCTAACTTCATTCTTTTGACCAATTCTATGAGCTCTATCTTGAGCTTGTAAATCTTGATGTGGATTCCAATCAGTATCAAAAATAATAACAGTATCGGCTGTTTGAAGATTTAAACCTAAACCACCTGCTCTGGTGGATAGAAGAAAACAGAAATAGTCAGAATCTGGAGCATTAAACTCCTTTAGCATAGTATTTCTATCATCCGCTTTAGTGCTACCATCTAATCTCATATATTTTAAATTTTTCATTCTTAAAAAGTCTTCCATGATATCCATCACTTGGGTCATTTGGAAGAACATTAGCACTCTATGGCCAGAGGCTTTGAATTTAGGAAGAACACGATCTAACAATTCAAACTTACCAGAAACACGATATAACAGTGAGGAATTGCCTCTTGATGGATTAACAACACCTTCAACTTCATCAAAAACGAAAGGATGGTTACAGATCTTTCTCAATTGCATAATCTTGTTGTTTAGACCTTTAATACCAGATTTTGTTGCACCTTCAGTACCCGCACCAACAAAAAGGGCGTTATGCTTCAACATTTGTTGGTATAATTGTTGTTGAAGACCGGATAACTTACATTTGATAACCTTTTCAACCTTATCTGGTAAATCCTTTTCAACTTCTTTCTTCAAACGACGTAACAAGAATGGTCTTAACACTTTATGTAATCTTCTGATAACCAATAATGTTTCTTCTTCTGTTAGTTCTAATTTTTCTTGAGTACCCGTATTGGCAAATGGTGTATTGAACCAATCTTCAAAAGTCTTCGCAGAATTGAAAATCTTAGGAAGAACGAAATTTAATAATGCCCACAATTCAGGTAAGTTGTTTTGCAATGGAGTACCAGTTAAAATCAACCTATTCTTGGTCTTATAGTAATGTTGAATAGTGTAAGATAATTTGGATTGAGCATTCTTCATTCTGTGACCTTCATCGATAATCATATGAGCCCATTCATGCTTACTTAATAAGGGTCTGTCTTTAATAATATATTCATAAGTTGTTAATAGGACGTCAAAGTTACCCACTCGGATTTGATGTTGCATTGACTTTCTTTGGCCAGGTGTACCTTTGTACACCACAGTGGTCAGACTTGGAGCCCATTTCTCAAATTCCAATGTCCAATTTGTAATAGTAGAAAGAGGAACAATAACTAAATATGGGCCTGGGTTGTTTTTCGCTTCATATAAGTATGTGATTAGCGAGATAGATTGAATAGTTTTACCTAGACCCATTTCATCTGCTAGAATACCGTTAAGATGATTATTGTATAAAGACACCATCCATTCAAGACCTTTCAATTGATATTCTTTCAAAGTACCACCAACCAGTATAGAAGGCTGCTTGTCAATCTTTTCTTTCACTCTATGAGCAACTTCATAGTAATCAATCTTTTCTCTTTCTTCATCAGTGACCACTGGGATTTCTTCACCTCTCAAAATCTTGGCCTCGTTTTGTTGGACTCTAACAGCTTGCGATAAAGAATCCAAGAAACTATTGGTTTGTCTTAATAATTGTGTAATTCTTGTATCCTTAGTTTGATCCAATAATTTCAAATAAGCTTCTTCATCATTAGATTTCAAAGCAGCTAAACGTTGTTTTGCAGTTCTTTCAATTCTCTTCTGTTCATCCTTTTCAATTTGGGTATGAGCAGATTGGCAAAGTTTACCAAAATGGTTACAACGATCCCGTAAAGTCCAATGGGCTTCAATTCTTTCAGTTTGATACTCAGTAATTAAATTAATCTTTTGTTGTTGTAAACTACGTTCCTTCTTTCTCTTTTCTAAAAATTGTTGTCTCTCCAATTCTTCGGCAATTCTAGCTGTTTGAGGAACAATAACCTTTGTTCTTACTTGAACTGATCTTTGAGCAGCCATTGTATATGGAGAATCACGTAATTCAGGAATTTGATGATGAGCTTGACTTGTCACATTATTAATCAACTTTTGTCTCAGTTGTTTTTGCTTGGTCAATAATTTCAAAGACTTCAATTCGACTAAAGCCTTTAGCTTTAACTTATCAATGTTTGTTGGTAAATCATCTTTGGTTAAAAATTCTAGGGAATCATCTAAAGAATATGTACCTATGTTCCCTGGTAATCTTTCCAATTCGTATATTCTCTGCGCTATTTGGTTAGAAACGATTTCTTCGTTTTCAATACTGCCCATTACAGATTTAGTATTATTCGTAAATTTCTTATCAAGACCAAAATTTTTAGCATTGACATCAAAATTAGGTGAAAGGGAGATTTTTTGTAAAGCTTGAATATTTAAATGATCACTATTGGTCCCAGAGTTTGGATCACTATTCAGAGGTTCATAATCTTCAATTAATCCATCTGGAATATCCATATTTTTTTCTAATAATTGTAAAGCCAAAATTTGTTTAGAGACCAAATCATTATCAATGATTGTGTCTTGGTTTATATGTTCATTTAAACTGTTCAAATCTTGAATATATGCTTGTTGGTCTTCAGATAATTTCAAAAAGACTCTTTCAATTGCTTCAATCTCTAATTTTACATTTTTAAAGTTTTCATCTCCATCATTGCTAGTTTTCAATGACACCTTATCATAAATGGATCTGTATCTATAAAATAGTTGATCCAATTGATCTAGTGTCTTTGGTTTAGGGATATGAATAATTGGAACTTCTTTATTAGTTTCATCTTGGTAATTATTATTTACAGAATTTTGATCAACACTGTTATCTAATGGAGAAGTGGTGGTGGTTGGATTTGGGGTTACGGATTCGGTTGGCTCCGTAGTGGATATTGTAGTGGATGTTACTACTGATGAAGTTGATTCTAACATGCAATGTTGTGGATATGCCAAACTCTGGTCTGTACTATTTAACTGTAATATAGAGTATGAATTTTAGAAACAAGTCACGAAAAACACACTTTGATAAACTTTCTAGATGGGGAATGAGATCGGTATATATATGGACTAATTTATTGATACACTAGTGTCTAATAGCAATTATAAGTATTATACTTGTTCCCGTTAGTTATTACCTTTATTTATTGTATCTTGTATTGATTTTTGTATATAATGAACGTTTTTTCAACGGGAAGAATAAAACTTAATTTTGAAATCGTCGTTACATTCTATTTTATTTTTGGTCGTTTTTTTGTTCGTGTAATTTTTCAGGTTTTAAATTTTTTGGAATTTACCGGGTAACCGTCTTCATTAAAAAGACATGTTAGATAAACTTTAACTGCTAATTTAGTGATAAGATGATATTATTATGATTGTTAAACCACTCCTTCATGACCTTTTTAAAAAACCCACGAGATTTTTACACCACCTCAAATTATGATGGGTAATATTTAGAACTATGAAAGTGGCTTGGATTGACCACCTACAGACATGATTTTGCATTTATTGTCATAATTGTTACTTACAATGTTAGATAATCCTTTGAAACCATTTATTTGGAGCCCTTTCATTTTATTCCTATGTAATTATTTTGTTCAACATGGACTCAATTCAGTTATGGTGATTTACTTCGCATTTTACGTACTGCTTTCGTTGTATTTTTCGAGTCATACCTGGATTTTTCTCTGTTATTATATAAACATAGTCATTCAGTAGTCATTTAATTTTACCTGCATTGTTAACAGAGTTAAGGTATGAATGTATAAACCTTTTTTCTCCATTACACCCATACGATTTTAGTAAAATAGGCTCTTTACTGTATTTCAAATTTATCTCATGGTATAATAATTGCATTGACTGAGTCCTCTTTTTGATTTACAGGTGAATTAACAAAGTAAACATTAATGCTTATTGTGTCAGAATTTTAAAAACTGGATATTTCATTTCCTTTTAGACAGTAGTAGATAAGACTATTCTTCAACCTAAAATTTGAATTAAAACTTTCTATTCGAAATGTGTATTTTTTGGAACTAATTGCTCATCACTTAGAGGAGCACTTCATGATTTGGTTGCTGGAAAAGAAGATTAAACTGAATCTGGGGAGAACTAACTTTGATGTAATAACTTTTTGAAAGTTATTCGTTAGGGAAAAAAGTTTGGACTTGAAGTTTTCCCTGATATCATGGATGGTACTATTGGAACCAGAATGATATCTAGCAAAAAATTCCTTTAATATTTTAAGACACATGGCACTTGGATTTTTGCCACGGTTAAACTTCCTTTACTTTTAAAAAAAGTCAGTATTTCCCAACTGCTTCACCTTCGTGAGATCTTCATCGAATTTACCAGTTTATGTCATAAAATGGACCTAAAGAAGATATGCCGGGGTATAATAGTGAAAATACATATAATGAAAGATAATTTTGGGTCTATGAGTGTGTTTTCTAATACTTTAAGCCCCGAATGGTATCACAAATTAAATATTGAATTTTAAAGAATTATTTACCTTTTTAATGTGTGGTGCTCATAAAAGTCATAAAGCCTAATAAGTTTCTTAGCAACTCAATGTATCTCGCCAGATTACTGTTGTATCGTAATCTTTGTAAAGGACACAAAGAAAGTAGTTTTGGCCGTCTTAGGACATCAGGTAACCCTATCACGAGATTTTGAAACAGATTTCCATTTAGGTACAGGGGTTGGCTAACACTAACAAATTTGAGTGTCTTATTTAAGGGTGATTTATATTATCTAATATTTTTTTTAATAAAATAATAAAGCCTACGTTCTTTCCCAAGAGATATACGAATATTGGTAGCTAGCCTTGTAAATATAACAAATTAAAGTTACCTAAATCAAAAAAATAGAATTAAGTGGCTTTTCAGTCAAGAATCCTGTGTCACAAAAACAAATTTTCTGGAAATTAAGTAGAGGTGATTTTGATAAATGACTAGGTCATTATCAATCCAAATCATTCTTAATAATCGGCACTATATCCCGGATTACCGTATATGGTATTGTTCTTGGTAATGAGATCACTTAATCCTTCTCAATAGAGAATACATATTAATATTTTTTGCTCAAATCAAGGATCCTGCTATAGTGTTAAATTTCCTACTCCTCTTTCATATATATATGAAAAATATTTTCCATTTACTTTATCTTGGTATATTCAGGTTAGAATTGCTTTTATGGAAGTGAAAACAAATTTTCTAACAATAAGTAAAATATTTTACTAACGATAACTAAGCTTTTTAATTTAAGGTGAGTTATTCAATGAAAAATATACTCGGTGCCTCTTCTTATCAAAAATCCTTTCATTAAATTCATAAATGAATTTGTCTAAAAATAATTGTTTTTGAAATATTCTTGAATTTTTTATCTTATTTAAAAACCAAAGCTATATATTTTATTAAAATTAATTATTAAAACTTGTTCTTAAGTGACATTGTTTAAAGATATATTGATCATGTGAAGAAAAGGTAAGCAAAGAAAACATTTTTTTGAAAACACTTCCCAAAGTATTTCAAAAAACTAAGTGTATAGAGTGATTCTTAGCTTTAAAAGAGCTCCCTGCTTTGCGAGAAAGAGAAAGAAACAAATTGAACCAAATTTTATTGAGTCTTAAAACAGTCTACCAGAAAGAATGAACTTTAAAGATGTTAAGAAAAATGTATAAAATAGCTCCTTTTTTTCCAAACCAAGTCTCTTTGCAATTTTCATGCTACACTGTCTCTCTATTAAGATGAATCACCTAAGCTGCGTTTGGTATCACAGTGTAAATGTTTTTTTTCAAGTTTTACGACTTGAATTCAACTTGAAGTACAAAATTTTGAAGTTTGTATATATATTATCTGAATCTAGGTATCCTACTAAACTTCATTACACTCATATAGCAGCATTTTTTTTTTCTTTCTGTTTTTACATTTTTTCGAGTTAACTAAAACCACTAAGATATAGGAAAAATTAAAAAAAATATTTAAAAACTTTCTGTATTCATGTTGTTAGTCGTTGTATCAGGAACTGACCAAAAAATTTTCTTTGCTTTTCAACCTATAATTGACAAAATCCAGTCTAAATACAGTAGTTGAAGAGTTAAAGCTATGGGCTAGCTGTATTAGATAGAAATTTAATTAAATCCTTCAACTATTAAGTGTGTTTTTATTAGGTTTTGACTACCAAAGAGGAAATTTGATTACTACTCTTTACATCTAATCGCATTGGTAATGATGTCTGGGGGTTTTTTTCTCTAAGAGGAAATTTGATAACATATCCCTGTATCAGCTCTGCTAATATTGTCAGCTTTGTTGCTATCTGGTTCTTCTCTATCGTGTGCCCTTTATTTTATTATAGAATCTTCGGATCTTTTCCAATTGTTGCACTTGTAGCCATTCCTCTGGTGATTTGTTATCTCCTTCTTAGATCCGTCTAAATATTATGACATCTTTTTAGCATGACGAATGAGCTCTTTGTTCCTTGTTAGAATGGGAAACTACTGACAATTGTCTTCAATAGGTCTAGGGTAAAAACTAGAGTTATATACAAAGCCAGATTTATTTCATATAAATATAACCAGGCTTCAACATTTTAAAGAATGTAGACCTCATATATTTTATCGCCCTTTTGAACTATCTCAAAGACGCAAACACTAGGATATTTTCAATAACATTTCAACAATAAGTATTCTACAAGAATATAAAAGTACATTCTTAACAGATGTTTTAGTACATCTGCATTTGTTGACATATAATGAAAATGTTCCAGACCAGGACAATGATCTTCTGGAAAAAAAAAGTTATAATACATGGTTCTGATGTATTTCCAGTCAGTAAATCTGACCAAAGTTCCAAATAAAACAAAGATAACAGTAATGTTAAGGATAGCGGTTCCATTACTCAAGAGTTTCAAGATAATCCATACCTTGTCACATCGATAGATGAGGATGACCCTGAAATACCACAAAATTGGACATTAACCAAAAAAACCATAGTTGTCATAGAAGTTATGACATATTCGTGTATCAACTATATGGGTTCTTCTATCTATACACCAGGTCAAGAACAGATTGAAACAGAATTCCATGTCGGTCATGTTACAGCCACTTTAGATTTGTCAATGTATGTTTTGGGTTATGGTTTAGGTTCGGTTATCTTAGCTCCTTTGTCAGAAATTGCTAAAGTAGGGCGTCAACAAATATGTATAGTTTCATTCTTCTTATTCATGATCTTCCAAGTTGCGTGTGCTTGTGTCCACAATATTGGTGGTTTAATCGTGTTGAGCTTCCTTGCTGGTTTTCTATGTTCACCGGCCTTAGCTACTGTTGAGGCTACCTGTGTCAATGTTGTTAAACCAAGATATGTCACCCCCCGTTATTGCACTTTATTATGTTGGTTGCGTTTCAGCACCAGTTGTTGTTCCATTATTAGGTGCATGTATGGTTGTTGCAAAAGATTGGAGACGGATTTTCTGGTTAAAGGTTTTCCTTTCTGCGTTCTGCCTAGTATTTTTAGTCTTCTTTTTCCCAGAGACTTCTCACAGCAGTATTCTTTCAAGACATGCAAGAACATTGAGAAAACAAACAGGTGATGACAGATATTATACGGAACAAGAAAAACTTGAATCACTAGTAACATTTCTTGAATGCTACCTTCTATCGTCCTACTAAGATGATTGTAAAGGAACCAATCATTTTAACATTCGATCTTTATACATCTGTCACTTATGGTCTACTTTATTTGTTCTTTGAGTCCTTTCCAATTGTATTTTTAGGAACTTACCACTTCATTTTACTTGAATTGGGATTAGCATATATGGGGTTTTGCGTTGGTGCTGCTTGTGCATTCGCAGCGTTATTGCTTTTTACTTACAAGGTTGTAAATCCTCGTCGTGATAATGGGACTTTTACCCCAGAAATTTCTTTAATTTTAGTCCTGTATGTCGAGTGGTTTATGCCGCTAGTTCTATTTCTTTTTGGCTGGGCTGCCTCTGTACATTCGATTTTATTGATAATCTTTGAAGCTTCCTTTATTATCGCCCGTTTTGATTTATTCCAGGCTACCTTTTCATATTTCGCTGAAGGTTACCCCAAGTACGTAGCTTCTGCTTCTGCTGGTGACAGTTTTATAAGATCTTGTTTTGAATGCGTATTACCTCTATTTGGGACTGCAATGTACAACAATCTTGCAATTGATGGTTATCCAGTTGGTTGGGGTTCTACCATAGTAGGTTTTTTCGCCTTTGGATTAGCAATAATTCGTTTTATACAAGTATGGTCCAGCATTAAGAGCCAAATCATCATTTACTGATTAAATATATATTATTCTGTATATTTCTTATACATCTTTTTCATACATAACACATCAATACAACACATGTTTTACTTTATCATTTTTAGTTTTGTACATACGCTCATTTAAGTTTTGAAAAAAAACAGACACCAAACTGTCCTGATATATGTTATCTTCCTCTAATAACATTTACTCAGAAAACTTTCGACGACTCTTACTGTATGTTATATTTTAGCGAACTTTTTACCGGAACCTGATCACTCTTCAAACTTCTACTTTACGAAGCAATATGAAGCACTAAATGAAGAAGATGAAACAAAGGCTCATTTCCTTCAGCAACTTAGAATGGCAACTCCTTACTGCATAACATATATTTAAATATGTTACCAATATAATATATAACAATTAAAGCTTAGGAATAGTCTACAAGATTCTAATAAGAACATATATATCCTTTCACAAAGTATTACATTTTGTAATATGCTGAGGCTTATTAATTGTTATTGGTGTTTCAAATTATTCTATATAAATGAGCCTTTCGGAACTAACTGTAATCCTTGGTTACGAAATAATTTTATATATAAAGGGAGTAAATACTAGTCCAAGCAGTTGTTAGTTTAACATAGTTAGTCTGTATAATAGTATATAAAAAAAAATTTGTTTAAGAAATATAGCTACAAAATAAATAATATTATTATAAGCATGTTATTCATATTGTCAACCAGGTGTCAACCAGGTGTCAACCGAGTCTTCTGCGTCAAAGTTAGACAATATTAAGTACCTACTACAATGACCCAGACAAGCATGACGTAATTCCAGTTAAGTAGCTGGAAGTTGGCGGCTGATCAGTAGGAGAACCTGTCGAGGTAGTATTGGGAGTGGTAGCATTAGAAATAGTAGTAGAAGTAGAAGTGGAGGTAGTAGTATTAGGATTAATGTTATCCAATCGAGAACCAGATACAACTATAGCAGGAGTGTTAAATCAAAAGGCCACTCATAATATGCTTTGGTAGTAGGTGTTGGAGGGGGAATTATTTTGTACAGACCGTTGTGTTTCTTAGCAGTAACAGTGGAAAATTCTTGAATTGTTTTGGATCTGGAATAACATATGCTTTATCAGAGGTGACAAGAAGGGAAGTACCAGAAGTAGGAGTTATTTAACCAACATATAATAAATTACAAGGTATTTCAGGAGCATGGTATGCGTTAGTCATTGTGTGACCATACATGTTAGTATTACCCTTACCCTGAATAGAAAGGGCACCAGAAAAACCGCCAACATCAGTATCAAAGGAATGATAAATTATAGTAAAAGAGTCGACCTGGAAGATCATGTGGTCAGTTCTACCGCTGTCTAAATACCAGTCATTGGAGTAGAAGTGGTGGTAATAAAGGACACGGGGAAATTGTAAATTGTGTAGGGTCTGACCGAAGGTGACGTTCAAACTATTCATAATTTATATGTAGTGTAACTTAAATCACTTTATGACTATTTATAATAACGTAAGTCTTCACTTCTTTGTACATAAAAGTTATATACAATATTAAACATTTCATTTCGATACACAGTTATTTACTGTGTGACACACTGTGGCATGTGATAGTACCCACTTTGATGTCAACATGATACACACTGTTATCTCAACAACATGTTCCTTTATTGTAGTTTTCCACTTCTCACTTTCAATAATTAAACAGCTCGTAAAAGTAGTTTTCATTAATAATTGTTAAGTATCATTATATACGCTTAAAATAAAATTAATTTATTTTAGGTTTTAAAAAATAATTATAATTTTATAATATTAATTTTAAATTTAAATAGTATAAATAAATATCACGTGTACTAGACACCAAATATTTCTAATATTTGTTGTAATTAATTTAGTTAAACGTAATTTAGTGTAGTATTATTCGCTCGTTTCAAAAACTGTTTTTCACAAAATTATTTGAAAAGTAAAAACAACTTTTAAATGGTTACAAACAGGTTATATATTTGGATGATTATACCTTACATTAACTAATAACTGAAGAAATACTTTGTCCAGAGGCGAAAAAATGTGAGTCAAATTGTGTTAAAAACATTGCTTATTGATCAACCTGGGTGTGTTTAGACTCAATCTCTTTTATTCAGTTAATTTATATATTAAGAATAAATTGACAAAGACTAAAGAAACATAAATTAGTGTGCAAAAACTGGTATTGCCTTCTATTCTATTAGCTCAATTAGCATAAAAAGTTTCACTAACACCTTATAATTTACCAAGTCATTAGTTCATACTGTAGAAAGGGCTACTATAGTTCCTCTTGCCTTGAGTGAGGGCGATTATTCCTATTCCAACACAGGTTTGGTAGGGTGCATTATGTCAATATTTTACCTCTGAATA
Source organism: Monosporozyma unispora (assembly GCA_003708525.3). NCBI lineage: Eukaryota > Fungi > Ascomycota > Saccharomycetes > Saccharomycetales > Saccharomycetaceae > Monosporozyma > Monosporozyma unispora. The sequence continues at coordinate 31,485 of PPON03000066.1, read as the reverse complement.
AAATAAATGGAATTGAAAGCGGTTTTTTGATTAACTAGGAAAATTCTAATTCTTTTGTATTGAACACAAGTGCAGGTAGCCTAATATTTCCAGCAGTAAAGTTTCGTTTTGTATAATGGCAAAAACATTATTATATGTGAAGTATTAAACTGTTAATCTTGTATGTTGTCCTTATTTCAAAGGACCTGAAGACATATCTTATTAAAGATACTCATTGGTTGGTCTGTATTACATTGAACCATTTCTGAAACCAGCCGTTTATTGATATGCTGACATGTTTGTAGAGCTGAGAGATTCAGGTTGTTTTGGGAGTTGTGATGTTGATTTACCTAATTATGAGATCAAGAGAATTTGAAACCGCCATCAAGGGTTTTTTTGTCACATCTATTTATACCTGGTAAAAGACATCAAGCAAGTGTATCAGTCTCTGCCGATATATAATTACTGGTCTTTTAATTGTTGCATTGGTCTTAGGTAGTTGTGGTAGTATCATATCTAAAGTATTAAGGAGTGCTAGCTCTTCTGTTGTTATTTTAGTCCAAAAATGAAAATGAAGCGAGTGTTGACAGAAGACAGTAAGCTTTTAAACCAGTTTTCAAAATTGTTGAAACTCAGCTGTGTAGTAAGATTCACGTTGCTATTAAGGGTGTCTTTGATTGGTTTATGGTTCCTTTGAGGAGGTAACAACCTTCAAATTGTAGAAGAATTAACGGTTGAAACCGATAATGAAACAAAGGTTGACTTGTTTGACTTAAAGGTGATTGGAACTAAACATAACGCAGAACTACATGTCAAGAAAATTTATGCTTTAGTGACATATATAAAGGGGCTACCACTTCATATGTTAAAGCACATTGTCATCTCTGTCACGAAGATGGACATAAAACTGGTATATATGCCAAAATTCAAAGATATTTATCCTAATGCCAAAGCCAACGATTTCTAAGGTATATATCTGCTAAGACAAAAGCATTTGAAAACTATAAAATGTTGGTTGCTAGTTGTGTTGATTTGTTGAACACCATGTAGGTATTATTTAGATTAAGAGAGGAAAACCCATCTCTTTTTATATATGATTTTGAAAGTCTAGACATTAATATTTGAATTATTATTTCATTTAACCATAAATAATAATAAGAAAGAAAAGAGATATCCGGATATAATGATATAGAATGGAGGTTAAGGATCTCAGGTATTATATTCTTATAAAAACCTTTTTTTACCAGATTTCCAGCAATTAGCTAAGATTTTTTGTTGTCATTCGATAAACAATAGTTTGTAGTATAAATTCCTGATTAATAAAATTAGTGGATGAAATTGATCTTATATCTAGACCTGAATAAATACTCTCTGTAATATTTAAAATAATCTAGTACTTATATTTGTAGCCGTAACAGTGCTATAAATAGAGTTCTAATGGCAATAATATGTAATTAACTGTATAATATAGAAAGAATAAAAGATATATATATTCTTTGTAATTTGGGCTAAAGTAATCTTAATAATGCTTAGGCATGATGTTCTGAATTAATGAAATTTCTTACATAAAGATTTCCACTTTTTTCAACTTTGTCCTGTGAAAAATATGACAAGTTAAACAATTTTGAACTTTAATTGCTATTGTATCCTTTGCTTATTTTTTATTGAAGAACATCTTTTGTGTGTCTAAATAAAAGCATTTCTGAATTTTTAATTGTTTTAAAGGATTTTTAATATTTAAATTTCAAGAATTAATAAAAAACGTTCGAAACAAATCTAATTTCTTAAAGGAAAAAGCTTGTAAGCAACGTGATTGAATATATGTAAGCAGAATTATGGTAATTATATTATTGGTTGGCTATATATAAGATAAGTTTTATCCAGTAGTTTTCCAGGTACCCAGAAAATCTCTTATCCAGCCAGGAAGAAGCCGGGTTTTTATATGTTTAAGTACAACTAATATTACCAAGATATAGTCCACGGTTAACAGTATATCTGACAATTAAATCTAACGTGTGTTGGCCGCTAAGTGTATAATTGACTGAATAATAACCTGGTTCTTTAGTGTGAAGTAGAATATACAAGAGTTAGCTACGATTTTCTAATATACTCAATTATTGATTACCAAAATATTAGATTATGTTAGTTAGGAAACAAAATACCAGATAGTTAAAAATATAGGGTGTATCCTTAACCTTTAAGTCAATGAGTCTTCTATGTTGAACATTAACTATATAAGGTTCTTTTAACACAGCTTTAAAAAAAATTGAAATATAAATGCTTTCACTCGGAGTTGAACCGAGGATCTCCACATTACTAGTGTGGCGCCTTACCAACTTGGCCATAAAAGCTTTAACTGTTTGGAAAAAAGAAAATTCTATCAGTTGATAATGAAAAGGATCCAGCAGGTGAAAATTCACATATTCTACACAGAAGTAAAAAATCTCTCAATTAAAGATTGTGATCAAGTTAAAAATAAAAATGATACTTTCGATCAAAGAGTTCAATAAACAGTTAAGGTAATATAGCTGCTTCTGAAAAGACATAGTTGAAATACTGAAGAAAATTAAGTTGTATCTATTGAATATCAGGTTCAAATAATGGAGTTTGTAAAGATTTTAATTAATGGTATTGTAAAGCGAAAAAATATAAATATTATGTGTAGATTTTGGTACATTAAGATAGGTGTCCACTATTATTTCACCTAATATTATTACTAAAAAGCAATCATCTAAAAGAATTGGAAAGCTTAAGACACAGAACACTGAATTTTTTAACGAACCATCAATTTTCAACGTATAAAACTTACTAATTAAACTATTAAATAACCTATTTTGCTGTTATTATTATATGTTTGTATATCACCGAGTGTTTTGTTTAAAATCTAATGATTTTTTAACATCTATTCTCACAAACATTTGAACCTCTCAAAGTGAAACTTTTGAAGTAGCTGCATATTCATTGATTTTAAAACACATTATATTAACTGGTTTATATCCTTTTAAGTGAGTCACCTTTCTTTTCTCTGTATTTTAGTGTTCTATACCTGTTGATAGAGTGAGTTTACCCAGACTTTCCCGTATATCTCGGTGTTTTTACATATTTTGTGGGGGGCTAAATTATTCTTTACAAAGAATATTACAAACACTAATAATACTGCATAATACATTATGGATGTTAAAGGGCATCAAGACAAAGTGGACAATACTAAGATGGTATGTAGTTTTTACCATCACAGTTATAACATAACCACCACCTCTTATAAAAAAATACACTGTAACCCCTGAACGTGGTTACAAAAGAGTTTTACCACTTTGCCACTGCAATCTTTATTCAAAGTCGAAAACTTTTCTTTTTTTTGTGTTTTCTCACTGTTATTGCTTAATTTTTTATTTGATGTTTTTAATTAATGAATAAAGTAAGTACATACATAATTGGACACACACAGCTGGGATATATACTGACAATTGCTATCGTAATACATTTGACGAATTAACCAGTCTCCAAACGGTATTTCGGTAATATTGAATTCTGTCACCCTGTCCCTCTTTTGTCCCTCCTCCTCTTACTCACTATATACCTCTTATAATAAATTGTTTTTTTTATCGTCCTTTTTTAAATTTTTTTTCTGAAGGAAAAAAAAAATTCAGTTCAAAACCTTCTATCAACGCATTTTAACATTAGATCCCTGAATTAAACACACTGTTTACACTTTAAAGTTAAACATTATAGCACCAAACTAATATCTAAATTAGATATATATATTCACATTATTTCATATATTCATTATACCAATACACAAACAAACATAAAATAAAGGCAAAAACTTTTTTTTTTGTAAACTCCCTACTAAATTTTTTTTGTCTTTTAATTATAATTTTACAAGCAAAAACAAGAAATATATAACTCTTTGTTGTTGTATCACTCATTCTAACATACCCAGAAGACATCAAATTTAAGTTATTCAAGGCTTTAAAGTATCTTATCGTTTAGATTATAAACTATAAATAATATTATACCAACTAACTCACTAATTTTTTTTTTATTAAACATATTTAATGGATCATCCAAGGACTTCAAGTGTAGCAACTGCATCTAGTGCTACTGACAACACTAGTACATCCACAAATCCAAACCAAACTAATACTGCATCTAATCCAACTACATCAACCAATACTACTAATATTCCTAATACATCAAATTCATCAAAATCATCGATTTCAAGTAGAAATAGTGGTGATTGTCTTCATAACAATAATAGTACAGATAATAAAAATCATAATAATATAAATACATCCAATACTTTAAATACAATTAATCTATCAAATAGTAGTGACGATTCTGATATGGATGTTGATTTAGATGATGAAGAAAATGATAATGTTACTATTAACGCTAGTAGTGTATCTCCTTCTACAGATCTCTTAATGGATTCTGATAATACAAATAATACATTAAGAGGTAGTGGAGTTAATACACATTCAAACTCTACATTATTTAAACAATTTGATTCTAGAACTGGTCAATTTTTAAGAGATCATACTGATGATACTCCCTCAACTGAAATAAATAATGATACAACAGTGCTCAATAATTCTAATACAAATATTAGTCAAGGTTCAAATATAGAATCTTCTTCAACCGTTCTATTACCTACACCGTTACAACGTGACTCAAAAAAGACAAATTTCCCAACTACGACTACAACAACTGCATCAAATCAAACTACACTTAACAATATCCCTCCAGCATTAAATTTTTTTTCTAATATGAAATCAAGATCATATTCAGTACCAACTATTTTACATTCATCTTTAAAGAGACTTTCCACTAATAACAACATTTATACGCATCCAATGGGTGGTAACCCACATATTATTATGAAAAAGAAAGTATCTAAAAATATTTATACAAGTAATAATGGTAACATTAATAGTAATGACCATGGTCATCATCATCACCATCATCACCATCATCGACATAATAGTCGTCATGCAACAAAGAACATAAGGATTCCTTCAAATTCCACCTCAGATTCAACGTCTACGTCAAGTTCAAATTCATCTACACCAACTTCAGATACCAGAAATAAAAGTGACGATAGCAATTCTAATATAGCATCATCAGTGTCCTTAAAAAATGCCATAATATTCAATCAACAAGGTTTAATATCATCAACAAACAATCATAACGTGATCACATTACAAGATAGAATCAATTATTTTAATACACAAAAATCTACTAAATTAAATATGTCATTACCACCCATCAATTTGCAATGTTTGAAAGAAATAGACTTACAAGAAATAGTAAAAAATCCACAATTAAGACATGATATTATTTTTGATCCACTTTTACAATTCAGACCTAATCTAGATGGTGAAAGAGGTGTTAAGAAAAGACAAATCTCAGATAGTTATTGGAACGATATTGAAACTGAATTGATTATTTACATGAATCAACCATCCTTATTCAACTATCATTGCACAAGATTGGTACCATTATTTGATACATTAAGAGATATTTTACTGACCATTGTACCACAGAGAGAATATCAACAAATTATGAATATACTTGACACTGGATTGAATGTTCAAAGTCTAGTGAAAAGTGGTGCTACTTGGTCAAACATGAACGATTTGTCAACATGGTTAGCTCAATTGTTTAAGCATCATTGTGCTCCTATGAGAGATTCCTGGGTTGATAAAATGAAAATGAAATTTGATGATGCTATGGAAGAACAATCAATGACTAAACTAATTGAAGGTTTTAAATTGATTTTTCAAATTCTTGAAGCAATGAAATTGGATATTGCAAATCATCAAATTAGATTATTGAGACCTGCATTATTAAGTAACGCTGTGGAATTTGAAAGACAATATTTCAATTCGTTAATGAATGGGGTATATGTCTCAGATAATAACTCCAAGGATAATAAGAATATTAATAACAATACAAACAAGAATTTCTTATTAAAATCCTCTTTAGTTTGGTTTAAGGAAAAATTTAACGATTACTCCCCTAGCATTCAAAAAACCGAAACAGACGATAAAAAAAGTATTCCAGATATTTATAGAATTTCCATCAAGGCTATTATTAGTCTATTATCTTGCCGCAAAATGGTGAGAGAATATCCAACATCGTTATCTTTTGACCATGCAAGATTAATTTTATTGAGAGCGGATATTAGGCAATTAGTTTGTTTGCTTGTATGCAGATTACTATTTCAACAATTAGTTGCTAATGATAAAGATCTTTTACCTGAAGCAAAGAGGTACATTTTAACCAATTATGATAATAATAAACTTCAAAACGAAATCATTAGTATTATTACTGATGAGCATGGAAATTGTAGATGGACTAAGAACACGTTATCAATTGCTGTTCATTTATGTAAAGTGATCAACGATTTAACTTTAGAATATGAAGAACAAAAATCAAACAAGACTTCTAATTTAGGTATCACTGCTAACAAAGACCAAAAACGCGATTTTAACACTATGAATGCGTCATCTTCGACTCCAGGTAATATACCTACCTTAGATAGTCAAAAAATTACATTTGCAAAGTCATGGTTGTCGAAACAAACACAACCTTTAAGTGAAATTTATGGTGTTTTAGAAAATAGAGTATTCACTACGTTGGAAAATAGTATTTTCGATAAAGCTGAATGTACTATGGATGGTAGAGTGAAGCAGGACTTTGTTTATCTGTATAATCCAGTTAGTGAAGGTACATTATCAAGTGGCAATGGAACCGACGGTTTATTATCCGATGCTAGTAGCAGTATACAAGGAGATAACAATAAGATCAGTGGATTTAGTGGCAAAGATACAAACAAATTGCTGCCATTTAAACCATTACCAAGCAGTTCCAAGACTAAAAGTAATAATAACATCATGGCAATTACAGATATGGAACAATTTGAAAACATTTACCGTCACTTGTACACAATAATAAATCTTCATTGGTCTGTGTTTGGCTCTCATTACATTGATATTTTAGGCGATAAGGTCAAGACTGTTTGAGATCTTCTTTAGAATTGATCATTGCATGTATTTACAGAACGTCTCAATAATATATAAATCATATATTTATAATTAAATAACTAATTAATCAATTAATAATATAAGTTAATTCAACAACTATCTCTATGAGTTTGCCAGATACCGACCTTATACCTTATTGTTAATTAATTAGCTGTATGGAGTTTTTAACTTCTCCACGTTATCTTAAAAATTTATTTACTCAAAATTGAAAATTAATGATAAATTGGAACGAAAGAACGTGTTTCGGAACACCCCCAATTGATACAACACGTCAAAGTCCCATACACCAATTGTATATTAATAGTACAACAGACCTGGGAGAAGAAGTTTCACTTATTAGCTAATTAATCAAGAAACCTTTTATTCTATTCAATAAACAAAACCAGTTTTACAACAAATCTTCACTTTGAAACTCCCTAATATAAATCTCGCGTATCATGAAGTTTATCGACGAGTTAGACATTGAAAGAGTTAACCAAACTCTAAATTTTGAAGCATCCGATTGTAAGATTACGGGAGGCTGTGATATTTATACCACAAAACCTGTAGCTTCTGATAAAAAATTATATAAAAGAATTGACCACCATTTAGAAACCATCTTACAAGAAAACGAAAGTTATAATGCAGCAGTACAACAACAGATAATTAATGATGCCAATGGTTATCTATCGCCGCCACCATTAACTAATAATAATCATAACAGTAGCAATGGTACCATTCCTTCCATTGAAGAGAGTATGGATAATAGTGGCAGCAGGAGAAGTAGTTTGTCCTTTTGGGAACAGAAAAGAAGAATGTCTATTACTGAACCTATAAATAGTCCAAAAATGAATAGTAACAGTGTCGTGAATAGTCCTGTTTTAACAAAAAATGATGGCAGTGATTCAAATATCAACCTGATACATAATCAAATGGTTAAAAGTTCTAAACTTAATGACCAAAACTTAAAGGAATTAGTTATGAATAACTACAACCACGCCAATAGTAAAGGGAATGGTTATCTAAGTTCTTCTTCGACCGAATCCAGTAACAACTCAAAGAAGAGAAAATCATTTTCCAACAGTAACATTAGAAGAACAAGTAGTTCAAGTAGTTTGAAGAGTAATTCAAATACTAATACTCCAATGCTAAAGTCACCTAAAGTTAGAAGACCTTCATTGAATGATGCAAATAACAGCTTAATAAATATTGGTCCATTTGGTCCTATTAACGAACCGTCCAGTAGAAGAACATTTGCTTATTTAATTGCCATCTTGAATGCATCATACCCTGACCATGACTTCACTTCATTAGAACCAACTGATTTCACCAAGAATTCATTAAAATCATTCATCTCCAAATTTGAAAACTCTTTATACTCTATGGGGAAACAGTTAAATGAACAAGATTGGATTTGGGAAATTATCAACAACCACATGACCCTATCAGATTGCGTTGTGTATCAATATAGTCCTTCCAAATCATTTTTAGAAGATGAACCAGGTTACCTTTGGAGTCTAATGGGATTCCTTTTTAATAGGAAAAGGAAGAGAGTTGCTTTCATTTATTTAATTGCATCAAGGCTTACCACTGACAAAACCATAAGGACAAATGACACAGATACAGAAACTGATACTGGGTTAATTAATACGAATTTAAATAATGATGACGATGCAGCATCCTATTATTCATTTTCAACTAAGTCTAAGAAGAATCAGGATATTCTTATTGATGATACTATAGATCAATATGAAGGAGAGTACGATCTAGTAAATGACGAAAATGCGATTCAAGATGAATCTGATGACGAATTTTGAATAAATTTATCTTCAAATCTTCCAGCGTTCATCTATCACCATTACTATTCTGAGCTTTATTGAAGTTTTCCCATGAATAAATTTATACTTATTTTCCTATATAATGTACTCTTCTGTCTTTCTGTACTTATATATGCAATTATATCGTCCTTAAAATGTAACTATTTAATAATCAATTAATTAAATAATTGAATTAGCTTTCTGTAGACTCAATTCCTCGCTTTGTAATAGCATATGTTGTGGAAGTACTTCCACAATAAGAAGAGAAAACTACTTGTAAAGTTCTTTTAACTTGCCAAAAAGAACTTTCATCCATTCCTCTATATATCTTCAACTCACCTCTTTTAACCATCGGAGAGGCTTTATAAGATTTCTTGAGGAGTATCCTAGTAGATATATAATTAGCCCAAGATAAACCTAAATTTGGGATCTTGGAATCCAACTTCCTTTTCTTTAGTACTATGTTAGGCTTTCTCGTATTAATCTTCTCCTTTGAATAAGCTATGTCTTGCTGGGTCGGTGGATTAGAAATTTTGTTCGTCTTAGTTGTAGGGACAACCTTTTGATTTGATGACAGTTGTGTTGATGTTTGTAGCGTTTCCGTGAGTTGCTTAGCCCTCTCTGATGCTTCGACAACTTTACTAACCTCTTTTTCAATTAACATAGAATCTTCGTCATCCGATAAAATATCATCTAACTGAGGCTGAACACTATTATTATTACTATCACCTTTGTCCAATGACTTATATCCATTTGGTCCTTGAGATGCTGGTTTATGATTGGAAGCACTTAAATTTCCTACCCCGATCTCATTATATTTATGCCTATACATAATGCTTGAATCCTTCCAACCTACCATCCACCCCAATTGATAATCATAATCTGTTACAAGTTGTCGTATTGGTTCCGTATTTTCCATCAATGGTTTATCACCAACTTGATTAGCAACTACAATAGCCAAATCGTGTTTATTAGCTAAGGATAACAATCTTTCTGCTAAGCGCTCAATATAATATCTATTCGCTTGTGAATTTCTAAATGATTTACTCTCTAATTCTACTCTCAAATGGTGGGATATGGAATCAATGACAATCAATTTTATAGTACTTTCGTGTCTATCTAATAAGATCGGTAATTGAACATTCATAATATGTTCTTGACTGGTTAAATCGTTACAACTGACCGTGAAAATATTCTTTTGTGAAACTTGAGTATCATGACCATTATATATTGGATTTTCATCTATCATTTCTTGTATTCTTTGTGTAGTTAAATCACCTTCTGTAGTAATAAATACACACTTACCGCTTAAGCCACCGTGATCTGTAGGTAACTGTACTGTAAGACCTAATTGCATTAATAATTGTGATTTCCCCGTTGACGATTCGCCAAAAAACTCTGTAATTCCTTGTGTAAAGATACCACCACCTAAAGTTTCATCAATCTTAACATCTCCAGAAGTGAAACAGTGCGGTTGAACTGGAGGTTGTGGTTGAGTATCTGGTGATTTTTCTTGTCGCGTATCTGATTCACTCTCCACTTGAGCTCGTTTAACAGGTCTGACAACAGCTTTAGTTTCATATTGTTCCATGAACTCATTAATCAGTAAGGAATAAAATTTATTCACTTCAACGATAGATCTTTGTAATGATTTTGATAGTTCAGATAAATTCAATGTTAAAAAATCGATCACAGACACGTTATATTTGTTTGCATTATCCAATAGCTGAATAAATTCTGGATCATACAGTAGCTTGCTCTCTGGCAATTCATCATATAAATCCATTTGATACGATAGTTTTATTTGAAGTTGGAATTATTTGGACTCTTTCTCTATCTTAAATAGTTTCTCTTTGAAATATTTAATGCGATTTAAATAAAAACATTTAAAAAGAAGAACTCATTGGACTTCGATTTTTAAAACAGAATGAATGAAAAAGAGAATAACACCAACTAATAAGGGAATTAAGTTAGTTTAGTTGAAAAAATGTTGATTAGATATTAATGTTTTTATGTAGGAGTTCTTAAATGAATATACATACGAAATATTTTAAAATATAAGAGTCTGGATTAAAATAAAATTTTATTTAACCCTTCTTAGATGAATTTGGCTTCATTGATGATCTTTCTACTGGAGTGTCATCTGCTACCGAGTCTGCTGAAGATGTCGAAGTTTCTTGAGCCAAAGAACTATATGATGGACGAGCCATGAATGGTGAGGTTGGAGCCCTTGAAGCTCTATTGTAATATTGTTGTGCAGCATAACTTGGTCTTGTATAATCAAAATCACTGGTAGGAATATTATTGTTACCATTTCCTGAAATGGCCGGAGTATCATGTACTACAGCTCTAGCTGGTCTTTCCATATCTAGAGAGTCATTTGAATCAACTTCTTGTACTAAAGGTGGTGGTGGTAAATATTCTGCTTTACCATTAGCATGGAATTCCCCTCTTTCATCATAATAACCTAAATCGTTAATATTAGCTTCTTGAGTATATTCTGGGACAAAATCTTCCACGACACGTTGTGAATTACCATGATATTCTTGTTCAGATTGTCTATATGAAGGTGGAGTCATCCATGCTGTACCTCTAATCGGAGCTTGACCCATATATCTTCTTCTTCTATTCGTAGTCACAGTGAAAATAAATAATACAAAGATCCCCACAATAAACAAAACAAATAAAATCCAACGACCCCATTGCCAACTGGAACTATTTGGATCATCTGTGAGGAACATCCCATCACTACTATTGTTATCATCGTCACTGTTATCTGCTCTCTTATATAAATAAGGTGTAGATGATGGAAATGTGAGTAGTATTGATGCAATAGACTGCTTCGAGAGTAAGAGTGGCAATATTATCGTGAGTATTGTGTATTCTAAGGACATCTTGTGTAAAATATCAGTAAATATAGCTTTTTGAAAAGAAAGCGGGGGTTGGTTGTGATTAATAGTTTTCTAACAGTAAAGTGGCAAACAACAATTACTTCTTCAAATGTAAAAGTTTAATAAAAAATGGGTATCTTTCAGTATAATAGTACAATAATATGTTATAAATATATCTTTGTTTACTTTTGGCAGTTAGAGAACTGGTTAAATTAGTAAAGATCCGAAACTAGAGATCTGTCAAACTGGCTCAAACAGTGAGGAGGTAATATAATATAGAGTAAAACAACAAAAATGCCTAATAGAGAAACCTATCAGAGATAATATAGCTAGTTTTTAGTTTTAAATTAAAGCTAGTAGCTGTATATTGCTATAATAATAATATATATATGGTTTGATGTGTAGCTTTTTATATATTTATAAGATATGAGTGGGTAGATTCGATTCCGATGATTTCAAAATTTGCTTTTAAATTTGAAAAAAAAAATTATTTGTAAGAACAATTTGAAGATCCCTCTTTATTGAATAACATCAGCAGATGGCACAGATGGGAGTTGGGATGAGCAGAAATGTAAGTGAAAGGAATGGGAACAGTAATGGCACAACGATTGAATAGATAGATAGTTTAGTATTTACAGAGCAATTTGAATGGAGGTTATGTTTGGGTGATTATTTTTTTTATAGAGATGCAATTTCACTTTCTTCTTGTTAATACCGAATTAGTCAAGAATTCTAAAGCGGATCGGGAATCAGATTCAGGTAATGAGTCTCTGATATTACCTAACGCTTTGTCTCTATACTCACGAGCCAGCTCGTAAGTCTTCTTGGCACCATCATATTTTTTAACCAAGTTTAGTGCAGTTTCAATGTCACCTGGAGTTTGGAAATTTCTCTTAATCATTGTCCCCAATGTTGGATCTTGTTTCCATGCAAAGAGGACTGGAGCCGTAGAGATACCTAATTTCAAATCCACATTGGTGGTCTTACCCATTTGTTTACTTGATGTGGTGAAATCTAACATATCATCTACTAATTGGAAACACAATCCTAGATTCTTACCAAATTGGTAACATGATTCAATAATTTCTGGTTTCACACCAGATAAAATAGCAGTACTTCTTAATGACATGGCAATTAATGATCCAGTCTTTAAATATGATTTATGCAAATAATAATCAAATGCCTCATCTTCTTCATTTGTGGTCGGGTCCTTAGAAGATGTAATTTCATGAATCTTTTTCTCATCTTCATTGACAGTATTTTCTTCTGTGTTATGTAATTGCATGAATTCACCTTCCACAAGACTAGCAATACAACTTGACATAATTTCCACCACTTGTGGATCTTGTAACCTTGAAATAGCCACTGTGGCTCTCCCCAATAAGAAATCACCAGCTAAGACAGCCATTTTATTTGTAAATGCCACATTACCACTAGGTCTCCCACGTCTTGTGTCAGCATGATCAATAACATCATCATGTAATAATGAGGCCGTATGGATCATTTCCACAATCTCAGCTAATCTTCTTTGACGTGGTAATATACCATTATCTTTATCAAAAGTATCAACATTATTAGCTTTAAATGAAAGATTTGATTGAGTTAAAGGATGGAATTTTGAATGTTTATCAAACCCTTGCAATATATTTAATGGAGTAAATGATTCTACAGGTGGTTCTTTCAACCATTTCATTGTATTATCATTCAATTGTCTTTGATTAAGGGGGATTTCACTTAATGCACGAGATAATAATAATACTAATAATGGTCTTACTTTCTTCCCCTCTGTTTCAAAATAATAACTTGAGACACGATCTAAATATGGATTGCCTGTACCAATTAATGATATAATATTTTGTGCTAAATGATTCATTTCATTGGAGACTAATGATATAGGGTTATTTAATAAAGCTCGAGGCGTCACTAGTTTACTGACAGCATTCAATGCCACAGCAAAGGATGATTTATGTCGATAACAATTTCTAATATATTTCCCACTAGATAACATCTGTGAAGGGGGTCTTAGTATTTTATTTAAATATGTAATGTATTTATTTATTATCTTATTATACATAATAAATGTTATGTATGTATGTAGGTTCTTAAAAAATGTTGTTTTCTTTTGTGATCAGAATTTACGATTTTTTTTTAAAATTTAATCAACCATCTGTTGTTTTCAAGCCAATTTATTACAAGCATAGAGCGTACTTTCCATTATCAGTTACATTGAATCATAGAAAAACATGGACCAAAACATTATGAAAGAGGAGTATAACGATAATAATAACACCACCGGTATTGGTGGATTCAATTTTCCCGGGTATCAATCCGGTCTTTCATTAGTGAAAACTGTTCTTTCCAATACATTAAACACGTCAAATAATGTTCCACAACATGTTGGTTTCATTATGGATGGTAATAGAAGATATGCACGTAAGAGTGGGATGCGTGTTAGTGAAGGTCATGAAGCTGGGTTTTTCAGTATGAGTCGTGTTCTTGAACTTTGTTATGCATCTGGTGTAAAGACTGCTACTGTTTATGCATTCTCTATTGAAAATTTCAAACGTAGTGCAAGTGAAGTTGATGCTTTAATGCAATTGGCTCATGATAGAATTAGACAGTTATGTGAAAATGGCGAATTAGCACATAAATATGGTGTTCGTGTTCGTGTTATTGGTGATATTTCGTTATTAGATAAAAAATTATTAGAAGAAATTTCACTGACTACTAAGATGACTCAATATAATACAAGAGCTACATTAAACATTTGCTTCCCATACACTGGTCGTGAAGAAATTTTACATTCAATGAAGGATGTCATCACCACAACAGATGGTAAGGATTTGAATAAGATTGATGAATCTACATTGGAATCTCATTTATATACAGGAAAATTAGCACCATTAGATCTCTTAATAAGGACTAGTGGCGTTTGCAGGTTAAGTGATTTTCTGATTTGGCAAGTAGTTAACCGTGGTACACATATTGAATTGATTGATTGTTTATGGCCCGAATTTGGTCCTGCAAAGATGGCCTGGATCTTACTGAAATATGCTTTTAATAAATATTTTACCCCCAACGAAGTAGATTCAGAGGATGTGGAAAATAATGCTAACGCCACCACAGAAAGTATTGATAATAGTACAATTTTAAGCGAACCTGAAAACTCTTCTTCTTCTTCTTCTTCAGTGCTACTTAAGAAGGATTCACAACAAATTAGTCCACAACCTCATGGAATCAGAAAGGAGAAACTTCAATAAAATGACCCACTCATGACACTGTACCATAATTTTTTGAACACATATAGAGAATATTTATATACCCGTTGTTTACTACACAATATAGATTAGGAATAAAACAACTTACTGCTTTTACTTTGCTTTATTAAATGGTATTATTCTTTGTAGTTGGGCGCTTAAGTGGAAATTCACGTGATCCTTGTCATCTTTGAAAAATTTTGCGATGAGCTTCAAATTTTGAAATAATATTATTTTACAGTGAATAAGTTAATAGTTATGGTTTCTACTTGTAGATATCAGATATACACCAACAACTCATCGATCCATTGCTTGCTTAACCTTCACAAACACTCACCAACTGTAACATATATTCAATATGGTGAAGAAGGAAAACATTACAAAATCGACAAAGAAGTTTAGATATTCTTCTTTCAAGAATAGAATCGATGATTTGAAAATTGAACCTGCAAGAAACTTAGAGAAGAGAGTTCATGATTATGTGGAAACTTCTCATTTCTTAGCCTCCTTTGATCACTGGAAGGATATCAATTTAAGTGGTCAATTTACTGCTTTCTCTATGGAAGTAGAATCAATTGTTCAAACATTACCACAAATTTTATATCATCAAGATAAGATTTTTGATTATTTAGTGGCTTTTATTTCCAAAGAGGATGATAAATCTTTGCAACCATTATTAGATCTATTAGCACAATTTGTTCATGATTTAGGTCCAGATTTTATGCCATTTTATAATAAAGCTATTACTACATTAGTTAAATTATTAGATGATGCTATTGAATTTGAAAATTCTAATGTCTTTGAATGGGGGTTTAATTGTTTAGCATATATTTTCAAATATTTATCTAGAATCCTTAGTGAAACATATTTAATTCCAACTTTTGATCTATTATTCCCATTGTTATCTCATACAAAAGAATATTTATCTCGTTTTTCTGCTGAAGCTTTATCTTTCTTAATTAGAAAATCAAAGACTGATAAACTAACTCAATTTGTTCAATACATTTTCAATAAATTACCATCTGAAGAAAATGTAGATAATAATCTATATGATGGGTTATTAACTTTATTTTCTGAATCATTAGCCACCACACCAGGTGCTTTACATTCTAAATCCAAAATTATCCTAAGAACTTTACTTACTGAGACTCTAAATTCAGATGCTAATGATAAAATCATTCCCTTAATTTGTGATATTTGGATGGAAATCTCTAGACATTCCTCTCAAGAAAATTTACTAGATCCAACTGACTGTGTCCTTGAAATCTTAGAACAGTCCAATGAAAATCTCAATACCATGGCCATTTTATTATCCACAATGCTATTTGCGGAAAGTGGTAGAAAGATCCCTGATTGGAATCGAATTACAACCCTTATAACTAAATACATGGATAAAATTAAAGATGCTAATAAACAATTAATCGACCCAGCTACTATGGGACTATTGTCTTCCTTCGTTCTACGTAATTGTGATATTAAGAATTTAACCCAATTTCATATCAAATTATTTAATTTCAATTTAGAGCAGTATCCAGATACATTTTTGCATTTTTTTATGAACATTTTTGAATTAGCTCCAGAAAGATTGATTTCATTTAATGGTGTCAAATTTTTACAAAAGTTTATTGATACTAATTGGGAAACAAGATCTGAACGTATTGCTCTTTTTTTATTAGACCTTCAAAATAAAAGTACCGATGGTCTTAACAATTTACAGAAGACCAAGAAAATTTCCATCCCTGATGAATTTTCTAATGAAATATTCTCATTCTTGTCCAACACAAATAATCAATATGATGATCTATTTGAATTATATTGGAGATTGTCTTTATTATCATATATTCCTCAAAAAGATAACTACGAAATTTTATTCTCTTTATTAAAATTGGTGTTATCTTCTGACCATGGTGTCCCAGATTTCCGTTCTGATGTGATTGGTGTTTTAATTGGTTACATATCTGTTAAGACAGATGACCAAGCTCAAAGTGTATTAGAACTAGTTGCCCCACAATTTACCTCTTTACAAACAAGTTCATATTTTATTAATGGATTAATTAAATTATTAAATAATGCCTCTAAGGATAACAGACATATTGCCCAACTATTCACTACTTCTACTGAATCCAATAACAATTCATCATTTCTCATGTCTTTAACCAGAAATTTAATCATCCCAGATGCCACCATGCGTTCTTCTACATTGGATTTGTTATGTATTATCATGGAAAAATTTCAAGGTGTAAGCATCCCACAAATTGTTAATGAATGTAAAATTGTTGAACAAATTCCGTTAACTTTACAAAATGGGAGAACATTGACTGCTAGAATTAGATCCATGGGTGAAGAATTTACTAAAACTGAACCAACCGAAATAATTACAAACATCTTTTTAAAACATTTATTTGGTTTATTAACTGTCAGATTTGCTCCAGTTTGGGAAGGTATTCGCGAAATTTTACCGTCAATTTACAAAAAAAACTCTTCATTAACTTGGAATTTATTAGCTAAATTCTTAACTGTTAATGACTCTGATTATATTCTAACCTATCCTGATGATATAATGGAAGATGAAGTCGATGAACTTCTTTGGGAGTCTAGAATTTCAAGATTAGAGAATATTTTGAAGAATTTCACTTTAACTTGGACTAGATACTCTTGTTTGAAGAGTTCTATCGTCAATATTAGTAAAGAAAGGAGAGCACAACTAGAATATCCACCTCATGTTAGAGCCGAAAGCTTAAAACTAATGTTACTAGTTCCCCAACTTGCAGAGTCTCACTCTAAAGATATCGTTCCATATTTGTTCAATGAAGATGAAATTTCTGTCATTTTCCAAGGTGAAGATATCCATAATGCAAACAAGTGGTCCGATATTGAAAGAAATAGTTTACTTAAAGTGTTTGGTAAATTCAATAATTCAAAAAATATTTACAAGAGTGATGACGTTTTTCAAAGATTATTAAACCTTTTAAGTGGTAGAACTGTTGAGGTTCAAAAGTTAGCTTTGAGCGCTATTTTCCCTTACAAGATACCCGTGGTGAATAAATTCAAGGATAACTTAAGAAATTTGTTAGATGACACTCTTTTTAAGGATGAAATCATGACTTTCCTTGCTGATAACAAAGATAATGTCATTCAACCTGAAGAAAAGGAAGAATTGATGGTCTTTATTTTAAGAATTCTTTTTGGTAGAGCACAAACCCCTGTGAGTAGTGGTATTAAAAAGAGTAGAAAACATGCTGTGTTAAATATTCTTCCTAACCTTGGTGAAACATATATCAGTAAGTTCTTCGAACTTGGGAGTACCAGATTTAACTTCAAGTACTTTTACTCGAACGGTTGTATTGTGGACCAGGCTGAACTTACATCCTCTAATATGAGAAGATTAACCGGTTTCATCACCATTATCAACCAATCTTTAACTATTTTAGGTTCTAAATACCCTACCGCTACTTTATCTACACTATATCCATTATTATACTCTATTGCCTTCTCTTACGCTTACGCCCAATCGGATAATGAAGACAAGTATATTAATAAAGCTATCTCAGCTTTGAGACAACAATCTTTGAAGGCATTAAATTCTATCTTCCAAATTATCGGTCAAAATGTGCCATGGCATGATTACATAGATCAAATTTTCAATATTGTTATCAAGCCTCGTATTCCTGATTTTGCGAATGAGAATTCACAATCTCCATCTTCTCTATTAAAAATTATCATTTACTGGACAACTGAAAAGGAATTTTATCCATTCTTATATTACGATGATTATGCTTCCATTAGAATTATTATGGATACTCTTGCCAATGTACATGCAAAAGAATCTGTTGTTTCATTCATTTTAGAGGGTGCTAACCAATTAGTAAAGACACCATCTTCAGATGATAAGTATGTTGATTTAGTGGCGTTAATTGCCAGTACCTGTTTACAAATCCTACCAAAGTTATATCAAAGATTTACTACTTCAACTGCTATTTCTACTGCTGTAAATCTTCTTTTAAATATGACCGAATTGGGCTATGTTCAAGACAACGAAACCAGGAAATACCTATTGGAGTCGCTTTACTTCATGTTGGCGTCAAGTTTCAAGAATGTTTCCAAACCTGATGTTTCTAACATTTTGAAGATCATGTCTAATTTAATTGCAGAATACGACTGTCAATTATCTGATGTTAAACCTATTTTCATCGAAACTTCCAAGTTGTTCCAAACATTTACTGAAAAGGGCTTAAGATTAGCCGCTGTCTCTATTATTTTGAGTATTGCTGCTAAGTTCCCAGAATTCAACTATATTTCAACTTTAGTTGCTGACTTGAATTCGTACTCAACCAAACGTATGCATGAGTATGATTTCCCTAGGATTCTTTCTGCTTATGAACAATTCTGTGAAAAGGATTACGTTTCTTTAACTGACATGCAATGGCTTCCAGTTCTACACACATGTTTGTTCTACATTAGGGATGAAGAAGAATTAGCTCTTAGAACTAATGCTACCCATTGTTTGACCAAATTTATTGATTTCAGTAATGCTAAAACCTCAGAATCTGATGCTCACTCATGTGTGAAATACTTGAAAATGATTGTTTTGCCATCTATGAGAGACGGCCTAAGAAAAACTTCCGAAGATATCCAAGCTGAATACATTACTTTACTTGCATACATCGTTAAGAATTCTAACAACTATTCTGAACTTCAAGATATGCGTATTCTGTTGGCTGATGGTGACGATGAAGCCAATTTCTTTATTAACGTCAAACATATTCAATTACATCGTAGACAAAGAGCTATTAAGAGATTAGGTGACTTTGCAAACAAGCTTTCAGACGGTAGTATTGCCCACTATTTGATTCCTATGATTGAACATTATGTCTTCACAAAGGAAGAAAAATACCGTAACATTGGTAATGAATCCCTTGTGTGTATCGGGAAACTAGCTCACACAGTGAGTTGGAATCAATATAGAGCATTACTACGTAGATACATCTCAATGATGAAATCTAAGGAAGAATTATTGAAGGAATCTGTTTTATTAGTAAACCAATTGTCAACTTCCTTAAAGGAATCATTGAATGCTCAAAGAGATGACAATTTAAGTAAAAATGTCTTACAGAAATTACCTTCTAATATTGAGGAGCCTGAATCATTTATTAAGAATGAACTTTATCCAACCTTGTGTAAGATTTTGGGTACCAGAAATGAAGAAACCATTGTCGTCAGAATTCCATTGACTGAAGCATTAGTCAATTTTATTCTTGCCCTTTCACAAGATGATACCTTAACAATGCTTCCAGGTATCTTAACTGCGGTCTGTCAAGTTTTAAGAAGTAAGTCTGAAGAACTTCGTGATGCTGTAAGAACTACCCTTGGGAAAGTCAGTACTAACCTTGGATGTTTCTACTTACCATTTATTCTGAGAGAATTAAAGAGTGCTTTACAAAGAGGTTCACAAGTCCATGTTTTAAGTTTTACCGTTCACCATATTTTACGTTCTCTAGCTGACGATATGAAACATTCTGATCTTGATGAATCATCTCATTTATTAGTAGCTATTATTATGGAAGATATTTTTGGTACAGCTGGTCAAGAAAAGGAGTCTGATAACTACCACACCAAGATGAAGGAAGTGAAAATCAACAGAAGTTACGACACTGCCGAATTATTAGCTGGTAATATTTCTCTGGGTACATTCACTGAAATTTTACATCCAATTAAAGCTTTGTTAATGGAAAAGATGAATATTAAGACTCAACACAAGTTAGATGAACTTTTACGTAGATATGCTTTAGGTTTAAACAGAAACGAATCTGCTGACTCCAAAGAATCATTATCTTTATGTTATGAAGTGTTCAAGCAATCCCAAAGTCAAGAAGATAGAAAGTTCAAGAAACGTACACCTCGCAAAGTTGACGAAAAGGAAGATTTCTTCTTAGTTAACTTAAATTTTAAGAATACTACTGTCCAAATGGAAAATTCTATTTACTCTGACACCATTCAAAAATTTGCCCTTGACTTATTGAGGACTGTAATTTCTAAGCACCGTGATTTATTACAACCATCCTATGTAGAAGGTTTTATGCCATTATTGAAAGATGCTTTAGAATCGGAGAATGAAGGTGTTTTGACCAGTGCTCTTAGAGTTCTAGTAATTATTGTTAAACTAGATTTTTCAGAAGAATCTGAAGGGTTGTTCAAAAACTGTGCTAGAAAGGTTTTAAACTTGATTAGAGATTCTCCAACCACATCCAGTGAATTGTGTCAAATGGGTTTGAAATTCTTATCATCTTTCATCCGTCACAAGGATATGAAATTAAAGGACACTGCCTTAAGTTACATTTTAGGTAGAGTTTTACCAGATTTGAATGAACCAAGTAAACAAGGTTTAGCTTTTAATTTTTTGAAGGCATTAGTTTCCAGACATGTCATGTTACCAGAACTTTACGATG
This sequence comes from Monosporozyma unispora, assembly GCA_003708525.3. Taxonomy (NCBI): domain Eukaryota; kingdom Fungi; phylum Ascomycota; class Saccharomycetes; order Saccharomycetales; family Saccharomycetaceae; genus Monosporozyma; species Monosporozyma unispora. The sequence continues at coordinate 10,067 of PPON03000066.1, read as the reverse complement.
TTATTGACATAGTTAGAGAAATTATGGTTACTAACCATTCTAAAGAAATCAGAGATGTATCCCGTAGTGTGTTCTATCAATTCTTAATGGAATATGATCAAAGTAAAGGTCGTTTAGAAAAACAATTTAAGTATATGGTTGATAACCTACAATATCCATCTCAAGAAGGTAGACAATCTATCATGGAATTATTAAACTTAATTATAACTAAGGCAAACCCTGATCTACTTTCCAAACTATCTTCTTCATTCTTCTTATCGTTAAGTAATGTTTCAATTAATGACGAAAGTCCTAGATGTCGAGAAATGGCTGGTATTTTACTTTCTAATATGCTTCAAAAGGTTAATGATAAAGATCTAGAATTAATCGAAAAATACTTAACTGCTTGGTTAAGAAAATCTGATCGTCCTCGATTTACTAGTCTAGGTTTAAGAATTTTCAAGATCTACATTACGGCTTTATCTGTTGATAAGGATGCCACCTTGAAGGATCTTGCATTAAGTCGTATTCAACAAATTTTTGGTAACGTAAACGTTGGTTCTGAAACCGGTTGGGATTTAATTTATACTGCTTTGAATACTTTTGTTACTATTGCTGAAAATACAGATGAAATTTACAAGGAGTTATATAAGAAGTTATGGGAAGGTGTTAATACCTGCTTGCTTTATCCTCATATGTGGGTTCGTCAATCATCAGCACGTTTGGTTAATTTAATGGTGAACAATCTTGATAAATTTGCAACCCCAATTTCTGATGTTGAATTACAATCCATTGTAAATAGAACCATCCATCAATTAGCAGCTCCATCTGTTCCAGAAGGTCTATCTACTGTGGTTATCAAAACTTTGGTTACTGTTGCCAACAAGTGGGCCACTGATAAGACTGCTTATATTTCCAAGGATGAAAACAAGGAAGCCACCTACAAAAACGCATTGGATTATATGGTTACTAAGGTTAGTGCTATTATCAGAAATGAGAAGCATTTGGCTGATTCTCATGTTTCCAAGAAAGCTTGTATTCAGTTCTTTGCCTTGTTGGGTCAACTACTTCCTGAAGATGCTTTAACTGAATTAGCTGAAAAGATTATTTTAGCTCTTTACGTTCATTTAGAAAACGACAGAAGAAACATGTCTGATGAAGAAGTCGAATTGGGTACTTTAGCTCAAGAGTGTTTACAAATTCTTGAATCTAAACTTACGGTTGGTACCTTTACTAAGACTTATGCTAACGTGAAACAAATTGTTATCAGAAGACGTCAAGAGAGAAAACATAAACGTTCGATCTTAGCATTGAATGTTCCAGATAAAGCAGCTCAAAAGAAAATTAGAAAGCATGTTAGATCTAGAGAAAAACGTAAGCATGAAAAGGATGAAAACGGCTATTACCAAAGAAAGAACAAAAGAAAGAGATTCTAGTTCACTTGAGTTTTTATTTCTGATTAAGATCAATAAATTCATAGCCCTAAATAATTCATATGATATTACAGCATATATAAATTGTACATTACTTTTAAAATAACATTTTTACAAATAATATTATGGCACAAATCAGTGTGTGTCCTACAGTAACAAAGTGATTGTTTTATATTACATGGTGGCCCTTATCATGTAAGGTGTACTTAAGTTATAACTGTGTATGTACTTACAACTTTAATTTTGAAGATAGAGGTGTGTAACGTATTATATCAAAAACATTAGGCAATATTTGTGGATTTTTTCTTTTGGCTATGGATGTTATCTTCTTCTTCAGTCATTGGATTTAAAATATTTGGTCTTTGCTTTTTGATTTCTTTAAAATCATTCTGTATAGTTGTCACGGAACTGTCTTTAACTGGAGTTCCCTTCTCACTCTCGGTCGCAGCAAGACCGTCATCATTATCTTCTTCCTCATCTTGACCTGGTTCTTCTTGTTCCTCTTGTTCTTCTTGATCTTCATCCTCTTCATCCTCTTCATCTTCATTTTCAACATCAACTTCAGCATCATTGTCACCTTCACCCTCATTTTCAACATCAACTTCAGCATCATTGTCACCTTCACCTTCACCTTCACCTTCACCTTCACCTTCACCTTCACCTTCACCTTCTTCATCTTCAGCAACTTCTTCCCCTTCAGCAACTTCTTCCCCTTCAGCAACTTCGGCAGAGTCTAATTTACGGTTATATTCTTCCATCTCAGCGTGATATCGTTTTCTATCTTCATTATATAATTTATAATATGGAGCTCTTTCTTCTTCACTTAAGCTTTTCCAACCTTCTGTTAAATCCTTGGTAACATCAAAAGACCCATTTTGTCTAATTCTATCTTTATTCATTTCACAATATAATAAATAAGCATTTGTTGGTCTCTTTGGCATATTTGGATCTCTCTCTTTTGTTCTTTGTCGTTTATTTTTAGGCCTCTTTAATGGATTACTCAATAATTCTGATTTAAAGGTCTCTAAAGTTGGTAATGGATTTTGATAATTTAATTCAGGATCAATCTTCACACGAGATTCTAATCTTTCTAATAATACACCGTATTCTAATTTAAGACGTCTTACAACATGTCTTGATCTTTGAACAGAAAGACCTAATACGTCATTTTTCTCCTTCAATTCCTCAATCTTTCTCTTCAATTCATTATCACTCGACTCATTATTCCCATCATAATTCTCACTCATTTTTTGTTGGCTGACGATGTTCTATTTATTGAGTTGAGGTACTACCATTCAATTGTGAAAGTGTTGTTTAAAATATTCAGTTTTGAAATATTTCAAAAAACAACTTTTAAAGAAACTAAAGGCTTTTAACGTGAGGAGAAGAAACCGTAACTTGATAAAGAGTGGTGAGAATAGATACTGATCCCTTTGGAATAGCAAGTAGAGGAAATTACAGAGTGGTAATCAATATTTGTTCAGAGAAAACAAAAAAACATATCACAATAATAAAGGATGGCGGTTATGCAGGATTCCCAGGAGGAACTGCCTTTAATACCATCTGAAGAGCCAAATGCACCAGTTAGCATAGAAAATAAATATAAGCCTGTGCCAAGACAGATACAAGAAAGAGTTTTGCCACAAAGGGTACCGTCCAAGGATGGGGACTCATACCGTGCTAAATTGGGTCCACAACGGACCTCTAGAAAGGCACAGAAATTGAAACTATTACCTGAAGAATCCTTTGCCAAGAGAGGTAAGCCCAGTTCTAATAGGGCTAAAGATAGTGCGATAGATAGGGAAGATGAGGAGGAATCGGATAATGATGGTGACGACGATGACGACGCTGTGGTGGATACAAGTGATGACTCAGATGATTCAGATGAAGATGATACTGCTGGTCCAGTGTCAACTGATAGTAATACCAAAAAGAATAAACAACAAAATCAAATCATTTTATCAAAAGATCAACTCGGTGCAAACACATCAACTCCACCACCTGTGATCAAGACAAGTCGACCTAAGAGAGATAAAGGTTATGTTTATTCACAAGTGAATAAAATTACAGATAAACCTGCAAGACGTGATGCTAAACGTCTTGGTAAAGCACAAAGACATCTTTTACCTCGTTGTACAGCATATTGTACAGCCAGTAGTTATAATATGAGAGGTTTGATTAAATGGTTAAGAGATTCACGTAAAGTGTATCATACAAAACCAAAACTTTTTGATGAATGTTTATACACTCCATTCATGTATACAGATTGGAGACGTGATAAAAGATTTGAACATGATGATATAATTCGATTAGATGAAGAAGGTGGTGAAATTAATGTTAGTGATAAACAACCGGATTTATTTATATTTGAATATGGTGTTGTTGTACTTTGGGGGTTTACTGAACGTGAAGAGAAATCATTATTAAATGATATTGATAGATTTGAGAAAGAAAAATTAGCCCCTGAGGATATACAAATTGAAGAGTTTAACTATTATATCACTACAAGTTATCAACCAAGAATTTATAATGATTTCATTACATTAAGAGATGGTTCAAATTATATGACTAAATTATCCATATCTCATGCCATTGCCCAAAGTGTCAAAATATCATTGTTTGAAGAATTAGTGGATAATACTATTGAAGATACACAGGATATCCCTCAAGAAATTGCTTTAAGTGGTAAAGTGTCAATGAATAAAGAAGAAATTATGAAAAGTATTGGTGAATTATTTATTTTAAGAATTAACATTAATTTACATGGGTCAGTGATGGATTCACCAGAGATTATGTGGTCAGAACCACAATTAGAACCAATCTATCAAGCTACAAGAGGTTATCTAGAGATCAATCAACGTGTAGCATTATTAAATCAAAGATTGGAAGTCATTTCTGATTTATTACAGATGTTGAAAGAACAATTAGGTCATTCACATGAAGAATATTTAGAATTCATTGTTATTGTTCTTGTCGGTGTAGAAGTGTTTATCTCATTGGTCAACATTGCAGTAGATATCATTGCCAATAGGTGAAAAAAAATTATAAAATGTTTAAACATATATTCATTAAAAAACATCAAACATAAATATATACATTGCTATATATATATATATAAATAAACAATAATATAGAGCCTACTTATTTTCATTTAACTTAACAATCTTAGATTCTAAAGTGTTAACTTTATCGGCCGCAGTTTGATGTTTATCAGTTCTAGTACCTAATCTCATTTCAGTATGAATTCTAGCATAACCTTGTTCATGAGCATATTCATGTAATTCACCAATTAAAGTCATAACTTCATCCCATGGTCCTTCAATGGTAGTACCAGCACTGTGTAAAGTACTCTTAAGGGGACTTTGACGAATCTTATTTTCGACAATAGCGACGAAATCAGAGACACTTGGAGTAGCAGTACCTAATGGAACCATACATAAATCAACAAGAACGTAAATCTTAGGCATAATTAATCAATCAATCAATTGGATGGGGACAGAAGTTGTGGTGGAATCCTATTCTTTACAAATGAAATATAATGGTTAAAGTGTCAGATTTTTATTGAAACCTAGCAAATCCCAATTTTTATAGTGGAGTGGTTTGAATCGAAGTGAAAAAAAAATATTATTATATCAACTCGGCCGAATTTAATTGAAAGTTTTATCTCAAAGCAATGTTAACGAAACGTTTCAAATTGATAAGAAAGGTGGCAAAGATCAGTGGATCAACAAGAATATTAGCATACCAATGGCCGGCAAGAATCAATCAGTGTCAGTGGAAGATGTGGTTCCCTCTGTGAATGCCACGGGGCCCGTTTTCAAAAATAAATTAACAATATGTTTTGATGATATTTTGAAGATATCAAGTGAGATGTTAGTACAGGAACAATTAAAAACGATTCAATTAGATGGGTCGATAAGTAATGGATTCACAAAGAATCAAGCTAAATTATTATCTGACAGAATACATAATTTCCATTCTCTCTTAGATGATTTAGATTTTACCTTAACAAATTGTAATAAGTTCATTAATAAATGTGATCAAATTGGTCAAGAGAAGGAGAAAGAAAGAGTGGCTGCTTTGGAAAGAGAACGCGAACGTAAATTGAAGGAAGAAGAAGAGGCTAAACGTCAAGAAAAACTAAGATTAGAACAAGAAGAATTAAAACGTAAAGAAAGGGAAGAAGAAGAGAAGAGAAGGAAAGCTGAAGAAGAAGAGAAAGAGAAGAAAAGAAAGGAAGATGAGGCTACTGCGGCTAAATTAGATGAAGAACAGAAGTTGCAACAATTGGCAGGTCCAAATAATGATTTAAATATCACTGACATCCCATCTTCTATTCATTTGCCAACAGATAATAATAATAACAATAATAATCCAATATCACAAGGTATTACCACGGGACCCATGGATACTCTTGATTTAACTGCACTAGATACTGGGAAAGATTTGTTGGAAGGAAACAATACTAAAGATAAAACGATTAAATCGGATACAAATAACAACAATGATGTAGACTTTGATTTTAATAGCACATCCAATTTATTATCAGTATTCGATGACACTAATGCAATTAATAATACATCAAGCAATATTATTAATAATAATAATAATAATAATAATAATAATAACAACAACAACAACAATAATAATAATAATAACCCAACGAATAATAATAGTATAGGCGCCACTACTACCACTGATAATAAACTAGCAAGTGGTAAAGATGGACAAAGTACAATGTTTACAGATTTGGATTCTATGGATATGTCATTATTTGGTGAATTGGATAATCCATCATTTAACACCAATAATTTAGATTTACCAGGTGGTGATAATAATGGTAACCAAAACAATAACGCAACTAGTGGTAACAATAATAATACTAATAATAATAATAACAACGATAACAGCAATGCTAACAATAATGATGATAATTTATTAAGTTCAATGCAAGATACTAATGAAGATTATTTAACATTAAACGATTTTAATGATTTAAATATTGATTGGAATGCTAATAATGATACTAGAGACATGTTTAACATTTAGATGTTTGACCATATAAAAAAATATCTATATAAACATTATAAAGAAAGATATTGACATCATTCAAGGTTAGTTGTGCAAGATTACTATTCGAAATTATTATTGTGTACATTTATTATTGAATTATGTAGCATTTATACGTATATATGGTATACATGTATATATATTAAAATATATCTAGGTCACAGCATTACTATCATTACAGTAACGTTATCAGTGGTACCATGTTCTAAAGCATACTTAACTAAACATTTAGCGGCTTCATTTGGATCTTTAATATCCTTAATTAATTCACAAGCATCTTGATCTTCGATGATATCCCATAGCCCATCACATGCCAGAATTAAGAAATGATCATCATCTGTTATCTCTACACTTGTCGTGAATGGGTTACCAATGACTAAACTATCGAAAAATTTATCACCTAATGATCTTGTCACAGCTAACATACCATTGACTCTACTCTTCATTATAAGTCCACCAGCTTGTTCCACTCTTTGCATTTCAAGTATATCTGAAGCCTTATGATCATATGTTAATCTAATACTACCATCTTTTCTATATAACACTATTCGTGAATCCCCAACATTAGCTGTATAAAGTCTTCTCTTATATTGTTGTAAACTGGTCACGTCATCTTTAGATAAGTTATCTGGTAATTCCCAACGTAATACACATACTGCTGCAGTACAACCACTATTACCTTGTAAATCAGAATTTATTTGTTTATCAATAGTAATAAATGAATCATTTAATACATCTCTTACATCTCTAGTTTCATCTTCCATTATCTTTTGTTCGACAATGGTATGTAAATGTGAACCACACCATTTTGATGCTTGAATACCAGCATGGCCATCAAAGATAGCAAAATAACCCCAATCTAATCTTGATGCAAAATTCTTAACATATGTGTGAACATCTTCCATAGATTTCCTAAATTTTGAATTTTTATTCTCTGCAACACCAACCCTATATGTCACATCAGGTTGATTTGTATTGATTTGGCCATTATGATCTGTGTCATGTTGATCTACCCCACCAGTGGTCGATCTGGAAGAAGAAGATGGTGGTGATGATAATGAAGAAGTTAATGCTACTTGATATGCTTGTGTGCGATTATTGCTATTTTCATTTGATTGATTTGGAGACTGATCAATGGATGTAACGGGCATACAAACGCCTTTAATTGTGGAAGGTTCATGTAAATCTTCGTGATTCTCACTCATTCTGTTAAAAATTCTTGTTTATGACTTAATTATGGTATATGATATATCTTCTTGAAAGAATCTGAAAAAGGAATGTTAAAGTTGAGGTTACTTGTGAGGTGGTACCTTTGTTGCTTTCGCTTAAAAAAATTTTATAGGATTTCACAGTTGTAGTGTCAAACTTTGTATACTTTCTAATAGGAATAATATCAAAATAAAATTTCCAATTCTATGTAGTTATCAGATTCACAATATTTTTCCAGATACAATTGTGTTCTTGTTGTTTCTTGATACCTTTTTCGATTTGGGATACTTTCTCCATTTGCTTTAAATTTAATTTAATTCTATATATTTAATTTTAGATTTTACAAAATTCTGATTTTTAAAGGTGAAACAAGGTTTGTTCTTCTTCAAAACATTAAAGATAGCATTAATGATAACATTTGATGATAAGGAATTATCTTTTTATACAAGTTGAAAGATACGGTAATAAAATATAAAAAACATAGAGATAGGGAGGCAGAACTCTGGAAAAAGATGCCCACAATCACAAGTATAAACCTTCCAAATTCTCTTCAACTTTGTTCTTCAAGACACGCTCTTTAGCTTGTTTGAAATCCTCAGCGGTCACTTGCATTCTTCTTTCTCTTAAAGCTAATAAACCGGCTTCAGTACACATAGCTTGGATATCAGCACCCGATAGATCATCTTTACTTGTCACTAATTTTTCTAAATCAACATCTTCACCTAGATTCATCTTAGATGTGTGTATACCCAAAATCTTCTTCTTTGTGGATAAATCTGGATTTTCAAATAAGATCTTACGATCAATTCTACCTGGTCTAATTAAAGCTGGATCTAAACTTTCAATCTTATTAGTTGCCATAATAACTTTAACATCACCTCTATCATCGAACCCATCTAACTGATTTAATAATTCTAACATAGTTCTTTGAATTTCTCTTTCACCACCACTATTTGAATCATATCTCTTTGTACCAATAGCATCAATTTCATCAATAAAGACAATACTTGGCGCATTTTCACCTGCTACTTTAAAGATTTGTCTAACCAGTCTTGGACCATCCCCTAAATATTTTTGAATTAATTCAGACCCAACAATACGTAAGAAAGTAGCTGAGGTTTGATTAGCAACAGCTTTAGCTAAAAGTGTTTTACCTGTACCTGGGGCACCATAAAGAATAACACCCTTTGGTGGTTTGATACCCATTTCTTCATATAATTCTGGATGTGTTAACGGTAATTCTACAGATTCTTTAATTTCTTGAATTTGTGCTTCAAGACCACCAATATCACTATAGGATTCAGTTGGAGATTTATCCATTTTCATCACGGAAACCATTGGATCAGCATCATCTTGTAGTATACCTACCACAGACATTGTCTTGTTATGTAATAACACTGAACAACCTGGTTCTAAAAGTTCTTTATCCACAAATGAAAGAATTGATACATAATAATCTGGCATGGTAGGACTTGTTACAATAGCATGATCATCATCAATAATTTCTTCTAAAGTACCAATACTTAATGGATTACCTCTAATTTCTTCTAATTGTTTTTTCTCTTCTTCTTGTTTCTTTTCAAATGGTTTTAAGATTTCAGAATTAGTAACAAATTCTTCTTCTAACAAAAGATGATCTTTAATTCTTTCCATTCTTAATAGTTTTAATTTACAACGAGTACTTGGATATATATTTGGTAATTTTTCAGCTGTAGCTGGACCATTCTTTCTCTTCTTTCTACCAAATTTAGATTGTACTGGTGGTTCATACTTTGGCTTTTCAGAAGATTTCTTCTTTTTATTTTGACCTGCAGATGCTCCTTGACCCATTTTGTTCTTGTTTTATTATAAATATTACTGTTATGCTTAAAGTAGACTTGAGTAAAAAACTGTGGAAAAAAATTGTTAGACAAACTAAATCACTATTTATCCTTTCGTAAATTGGTCCAAGTGAATACTTGTTATACTATTCCTCTGTAAGATACGTTTTCAATTAAACCTTCAAGTTTGCCACATTAAAAGTTAAGAATTCGCTTTAAATTTCAAGTTTCGATATTTTAACAAAAAAAAATTGGAGCTCAGTTAGAGCAAAAAAGTAACGACAACTGCAGGACTCGAACCTGCGCGGGCAGAGCCCAAAAGATTTCTAATCTTTCGCCTTAACCACTCGGCCAAGTTGCCATGTTATTATTATTTCTTGTTGTAGATTGAGAACCTTTCAATTACAACTTTATTATGTGAACCAAATAATTATAACTTATAGAATACCAGACCAGTATTTCTTAATCAGACCGATTATTGTTATGTATGTTATCTAGGTGTTCTGGTCTTTTATATAAAACTATATATAAAATACTTAAGCGAATGAGTAACGAA
>PPON03000065.1:0-62236 GCA_003708525.3 Monosporozyma unispora | reverse complement strand
TGAAAATAGAAACGACTAAACCAGTTCTAACCTTAGATAAATAATGGGAACCATCGTGATGATGTTGACCTAATCTTCTGATGAAATCAGTTTGGTTAACGAAACCAGAAATGGTACCAGTATCCCAACCAAAAACGAAACCACCGAAAGCAATCATAACACACATAATGGAAATGGTAGCATAGGCGGAACCAGCTTTCTTTGGAATATCAGCTTCTTGGACGAATTCAGCTTCACCGTCTTCTTTGTATTCATCTCTTTCAGCTTTGTTAGAAGGAGTAGATAAAATAGAGTTAGAAGCAGAAGCAACTCTTGAGACTTGTTCTTCTTCAGCAGACATATTTAATTCTGTTGTTTTGTGATGGTTTTTTATTTTCCAATATATGATAGAATATGATTGAAAGTTAAGTTGAAAGTTGGAATTAATTGAAACATATCACCCACTTATATATGTTTTGGAAAATATCTATTCCACACTCTACATCAGTTCCTTGTTTTGATTTTACCCCAGTTGAAAAAAAAGAAAACAAAAGAAACTGGCAATAAGCTGGGCTTGTTATTCCTAATGAGAGAAAATTTTTCACTATGTCTTTGTTTTGTTTACCTGGCCTGTCCCCCACCTTACTAAGATTTCTATCTTTCCTCCAACTAGCATATAAACAATAAAACTTTCTTTTTCACTACCCCATATTATAATACTTCCCAAGGTTACTTTTCTCACCTCCCGGAACTTCTATTGTTCGGCACACTAAAGGCCGGAAAAATAAATTTCCCGTAATTTCCCGTGGGGCCCCAGACGTTGCCCCACTATCATGAAATGATTAGGCACTGTATCACACCACATAGGCTCAAACAATACCGTTTCACCATAGAAAAGTAATTTTTGCCCCATCTTATCCCCGCAAGTAGAATAGCGGGATTAAACCTCGATTAGAATTTGACCCAATCTATTGTTCAATTTCTTTACCTTATTGTTTAGGTAAAGAGGATTTTATATCAAAAGTGGCCCATTTCAGACCTTACCTGATGTCTTGATATTTGTGACTGAAAGATTTTGTTTCAATGATGGCAAATTGGCCCTAGTGAAAATAACAATTTGGTTTAAACGTTATTTTGTGGTCATTTTTCAAGGTGATTTTACAAGCTTTTCATTATGAGTATTATTTTGAAGTACCTTTCTGAAGAGACCAAATTTACATAGTTGCCTTTGAGTTGTTCAACGAATAGTTCCCTCACATTCACTTACGGTACCCTTACTTTCTCCTTCAACTGGCAAATATTGGTTGGGTCAAAATAAACTAAATGGGTAATGTTCACCAATTTGATATTTCCTAACAGGACATCGCAAAGATAAAAAAAGGCTATTGTTTTATTACTACCTGTCGGAAAAACTTTTTGTGTAGAGCGGGAAATCAACTATACGGGATAATCCCGCTTTGGCCAAATTTTCCGTGGCCAAAACGAAAAGAAACAATGGAAAAGTTTCAAAAATGTTGAGAGAAATTTGCCGCTACGGGAAAATATTTTTTCCGCCTATTATGTGATCTTTAATTCCGGAAATCAAATAAACCGCCATTTACTGAGAGGCATTGGAAATCAGGTTAAAAAACCTCGGTTAATTTTCCTTCCTAGGAATAACGAACAACTACAAGGAGAAAACGATGACATAATTTTCCACCTCTTTGGGAATCCCAATGTTTGTTTCAATCATGAGACCGACGAATTTTTCTTTAATTAGAAATTCAACCTGTTGGTGTAAGAACCAAATTTTTTTTCATTAGCTAATATTTGTTTCTTTTTTACTTTACTGATGATAAGGTTACTAAGTTACATACGGTTCATAAAGAAGCTACGTATTTTTTGTCCTAGTACCACCGGCTCAAAATATGGTAAGAGGCCTCATAATTTTGAGTGAGTTTCTTTAATTCCTGTGGGGGGGAACTTTTTATTTTATGCTAAAGAAAGTCTGATTATGTGCCTTCTCAATTTCTAAGGTAACTCTAATATGTTAAACACTATTATTATTATTATTATTATTATTATTATTATTATTATTATTATTATTATTATTATTATTATTAACGTCTCCTTAACCTGGGTAGGAGGGGGTGGGGATCTATTAATAAAAAGTAGCTTGGAGATGAAAAGAATACGCTCCTATCTAGTTACTTTTTCTGTCAATTAATTGAAGTTTTATTTCACTCAACTATGATTGCGTCACCTTCTAAAGTAAAATGAAAAATTTTTGTTTCTTACATTTCCCCTTCTTTCCTCCACTAAGACATGATTAACAAAATTAAACCGGGGAGCTCTTCCATCAGGTGGTATTCGTGAATCATATGGATTTCATTTTGCGCGTGATGGAATTTTTCGCGACTCATTTATTTACTCTTTGCATCGAGATGGAAATCCACTAGAAATTTAATTCTTAAACTATTTATACAAAAATAACAAGTGGTACCATTTAAAAGACTTTTATACATCAATACAAAAGTTTAAAAGTGAAAGAAAAAGATATATAACTTTACTCCTTTTGAAGAAAAGGAAATATTTAAGATGGCTTGTCAAGAGGACCAGTAAAGATTATCTTGGATTCTCACTAAGGAATAGTTTAATTCTCAACTCAAAAAATTACATTTAAAAGCACAAAGTAGTACAATTAGCAATAATTATAACTTTCCAAATCTTATAGAAGTGATCTCTTGTAGCTAACCTCCTTGTTTTTCGGAACTTAATTGAATTATTTTGTAAAAGAACTTAAAATAGGTAACTTAGGTTAAGATTAAAACATATCTGTTCCCCTGAACTCAGAATATTAAAATTAAAATTAACATCCCAACCATTATTTTAAATTTTGTTTTAATTTTTTCTTTAAATATGTAAAACCTTCCAAAAAGTTAAATTTGAAAAATTAAATATGGTAAACCTAAAGAGGTTCTAAAATAAACAAATTGGAAATAGTACTTAAAGTAAAAAGTTTTATAATATAATTTATAAAATTAAGTTCAAAATGTATTGAATTCATACATATTTTACACGAAAATATAGCTTAAAATTTAATAAGATTATTAATTAATGAAAAAAAAGTTTTTCTAAGTTAGTTCAAATATGGTGATGATTTTTTTTAACATGAACAATGATATTTCGATATGATGCAAATGTAAATGAAGAAGTAAAGCAATAAAGCCAAAATCAAATTGAAAATAAATACAAAATGGGATATCTTTCTTTTTTGGACTCAAGTATTGGTATCAAATTTAATAAAAAAAATATGATAACAGTCGTGGTAATAATAGAAAATAGGTTGAGTGTAGTAATAAAACAAAATTTGTGAGCGGTTAGAATATTTATTTTTCATCGTATGATTCTTCAGTGACTGTATCAGATTTAGAGATGAATGTCACTTCAGCCCAACCGAAACAATCTTCCTTTTTACTATTGTTAACTTGTAATGTGAAATTTTCATCAGCATATTGATAAATAAATGGTTTAGTACCAGCAACACCAGAGACAATATTTTTAACAAAACCTGGAACTTCACCCATAACATCCACTCTTTCCACTAAGTTGGTGAATGGACCTTCTAAGACAGCAGTGACTTTATCCTTATCGGTTAAAGATTCTTTATCAGCAATTTGTTCATCAGTTAATTTAGTTGAATAACCATTGAAGCAAACTTTAATATTTTTTGGAACTTCCCAACCAACTTCATCGACTTCAGCATTAAGATGTTGATAATCATTATCTAGACAGACAGCTAGAACTTCATCTTTACTGGTAACAATACCAACAGAAACTTTAGTGCTACCATAGGATTTTGGTGTAATAAATTCCATTAATACAACAGAATGTTTATCTGAATGTGTGACACAAAAGTTCCAAGCCTTAGCAGCATGATGTGGCTTCATACCTTGGAAAGCTTTAACAAACATACCATAACTTGGTTCTTCTTCTAAAAATTCAATAGTTTCATCTCTGTAAACCTTTTCAATTTCTTCATAGTCATCGTCGTAATCAGAATCACTATCATAATCAGAGCCACTGGATTCTTCTTCATCATCTTCTTCTTGTTCTTCATCTTCTTGTTCTTCATTGTCACCTTCACCTTCTTGTTCTTGTTCTTGCTCTTCTTTACCATCATCATTTTCATCTCCACTGCTGCTTTGGTCCTCTTCATCATCATCTTCTTGTGGAACTTCAATCTTCAAGTTCATAGTACCGTGAACAATATTTCTTGGCCAGAATTGATGGCTCATCGACCCCCATGGTTCTTCTAAATTATCACCATAATAAGTGGTTGGATCATCACCCGCCTTAACAGCTGGAGTACATCTAGTGAAATAAATATCAATCTTGGATTGTTCACAAACATTAGAGACGAAATGGAAAGTTTTATCATCTTCAGATAATTCAACAGATAAATCATCAGCATAGAAATTTGGACCATCTACTCTGAAATTATTTAATTTGGTGGAAGTCCAAAGATTTAAGTCTTCTGGATTCTTAGCATTAAAGATTCTGAAAGTAAATTGGGCAGCAGTACGCATCCCAAGAACATTAGAATGAATAATTTGTGCAAACCCAGTAATACCACTCTTAGCATCACTGAAGTAAAAAGTGGCAGTTTCGACATTAGTGAATTCTGGAGCCTTCCAACAGAAATCATCTCTAGTGGCTTCTCTATAAGGTTGTTTACCTTCTAATCTTTCAGTTACGGTGTGAATATATTCTTTACCATATTCTGGTTCAGCAATACCAGTAACAGCAGAAATACCACCTTGGATCCACTTTAACATCTTTTAAATTTATATACCTTTGTTTTGAATCGTTTTTCCTCTGTAAATCTTTAACCTTTCCACTCAATTGAAATTACTGTAGTAAAAAAAAGTGAGAAAGATATATCTTGTTCTAGATCTGATCTAATATCCTTAAAATGTGAATAAAAGTTCCAATAGCAAAGGTTTGTTTCAACACTATTCCATAATTAGTTATTGATTTCAATGTCATCGCAACATCAAGAAGTGTGAATTTTCTGTTTTTGTTTTGTTGTCTGCAAAATTTGTTGAAATCAGGCTTCGTCGCAGGCGATCTGAGAGTTTAGTAGGGTTTCTTAAATTTAAAGGTTTCTTAATTGATTGAACAGTAGAATTGGTACGAGGAAAACAGTTGTAAGAGGCAGATAAAGACTGTTAAGAGGCCTGTGAAGTGTATTAGTTTTGCAAAAGATAAAAGATTAGAAGTTTTCAAGGGGAAAGAAGGCGAAATTTGGGTTTAAGAACAATCAAATTAACATGTTAAGAAATAAAGTTGGATTATTGAGACATCGGAGTATATCTATTAGATCTATCTCAACTAGATCTCTGGACAAATGTTCCAGAGAGAAACCGATCCCAGGTTTATTTTCCGTGCAAGGTTGGCAAAATGGTTGTTTTGACCGTGCAGATTACTATTCTGCCCAGTTAACAAGTACTATTAAGGGGAATGAAGTATTACAAAATAAGAGTCTCGAAGAGCTAATATATGAATGTGGAATGTCTTCATCAAAGAGAAATATTGGTAATTATGCTTCGTTACTTTATAATTTAGATTTTGCCGTTTCTTCGTTGAAAGGTTGTCAAATGGATTTACCAGAGAATAAACCTACTAGAGATGTTTTATTAGAAAATCCAGATTTATCATTAAATTTCAATAATGAACCAAATGTAACTGGAAACACACAATTACAAGATGCAATTGAAACCTCATTTGGATCCATGGTTCAATTTAGAACTTTATTATTAAATTCTAACTTATCCATTTCTGGTGATGGATTTACATGGTTAGTAGCACGTATTTATAAACCTAAGATCCAATCAATGAGTACTCAAGTCACTGGTGAAATTAAATTTGATGAATTATTTGTGTTTAATACATATAACGCTGGTTCACCATTTACAATGAATAAATCTAATATTATGAATAACTTGGAAAAGGAATATAAAAGATTAGAAAATGAAAGAAATAGCAAAGAAGATGAAACTGTTACGCCATCTAAAAGTAACACCAACAACAATAATACACCATCTTCATATTATAATGAAATACTATCATATGATGAAGTTAAGAATATTGCCATAAATGATACCACTTACGTTCCCCTATTTGCAATTGACGCGTCACCAAAGATGTGGTTACATGATTATGGTGTTTTTGGTAAGAAAGAATATCTTAATAGAATATGGAATTCCATTGATTGGAATGTAGTTGAAAATAGACTTCCACAAAAATATGAATTCAAATACAATTAAAAGCAACAATAACATCAATACTTGTAACTACAAATATATTCACATTACATACAAATATTAATATTAATCTATCCATGTATATAACTATATAAATATTTTAAAGAAGTTTTAAACTTTTTTTATTAAATTTTATCAACGTTTTTATTTATCTTATTAATATAGTCATGTCTTTATAATAATACCTAGAATTTATGTTATTTACTATGTTATTTATTTTTTTTTTTTTATTTTAATTATGTTTGTAAACCGAACTCAAAGCACAATTACTTTAAGTCTTTAGTGTTTTCTACCTCCAACTTTTAAACTTTTAACTCTTTTCAAAAATTTACTACCAGTGGATGATTTCTTTGTGGGGGAAGCACTAGAATCAAAACGAACACCACCACTGCTATTATTATTGTTACTTAAATAAATATCGTCATCATCATCGTCATTATTGTTTCTTCTAAAATCTTCTTGGCTTATACCAGCACTATGTGTTCTTGGGTATCTTATTTCATCTTTATTGAATGCTCTAGTAGAACTACCAGTACTATTATATCTATTCACAGTTGGACGAGTATTAGTACTTAGATTTCTCCGTAAATCATTCATACCACCACCATTATTCATAGTACTAGTATTATTACCATAATTTGTTCTAAATGTTGATGTATCTGTTGTCTTATATGATATTGTATTACCCCTTTGTATACCTAAATTTTGTGAAACAGTATTCATCCCCATTGTTCTTTGATTACTTGCAGGAGCACCATCTAAGAATGTACTTGAACCTAACCCACTAGTCTCCACACCATGAACTTGTTGGGTTTTATTCTTTGCATCTAAATTTTTAATATGATTAGCAGCGGCACTTCTTAACGCGTCTTTAGAAGAGTTTTGTTTCGAGTATAAGAATGAATCATCATCAGCATCATCTACACCAAACACTTCATTCATGGCAGATTTCTTAGTAGTGGCACCACCAATGGTACTATTTGGACCATCAACGGGGAACGCAAGCACAGGAGCAGCTGTATTGTTTTTATTTCTATGTGGAGTACAAGCATCAAATGGACCATCATGATGGAAGGACCCACCAAATAAACCAGTAACATCTAATTTATCAATGGTATCCACCCCTTTAGATATGATGGCAGAACTTTTCCTCTTATCTTTCTTCTTTTGACTACTTGTGGAACCTTCACGATTTCTACTTGAATGGTGATGACGATGTGATCTTTCATTAGCACTATGATGACGATGTGGACGACTACTTTCATGATCATTGTCATAATTATTATTATGAGAACGATGATGAGTCCCAGAATGAGTTCTGTGACGCGCCACACCTTCACTACCACCACGTTGTTTCTCCATTGGGTATCTATTTTGAGATTTATACTCGGTACTTTCTTGATAAGATGGTGGTGGAAGAGGTAATGCATCGGTGGTGATAGGATTTCTACGATCATTAGCCTCTTCCATATATCTTTGTCTTAATTGATCCTTTTCCTCTCTAGCAGTCATATTTTGTTGTTGTTGTGGTTGTGTATTTCTGGATTGAGGTGGAGGTGGAGTGAAAACTTGTTGATTTGGTTGTTGTACATGTGGAGAATATATAGGTTGTTCAGGTGTCATTTCTGTTTCATCTAAGAATGGATTTGTTGATTTACGTCTAGATATAGTCGGACGTGCTACAAATGGTTCAGAAACATTTGAAATACCGCTTCCAAAAGTGTTACCTGTTTGATTATAAGCAGGACTGGCTTGTATCCCATTACCCCCCATAGGTGGGGTATCATATGGATTCCAATTATTATTATTAGTCGCGTTGTTTGTTTGTTGCGCATTGGAATCAAATCCACCGGTTCTGAACGGATTTGTGGTGGAGAAAGGTCTATTTGACCCATTAGTTTGTTGATAATCCATCGTTAGTAAGTTGTGATTAACGTTGTCTCTTTGGAATGAACTGGATGGAGATATATACGCGTTTTCTAATTCTAAGCTTAAAAAAGCGTGTCTCCAGAGGTTATCTATCACTATTTAATTTGATTTATTTATTTATTTAATTGCGAAAACAGATCAATAAATTTAATCTTCAACCTCACTCTTTCCAGATTTTCGATTACCAATTTTGAAAAGTTTTAGATCACAAAACACGGCCACACACTATCAATAAAAGTTAACATAATAAGCCTTGATAAGTGACACAAATTGTTATTGATATATTAATAAATATATTATTGATAAATGATTAATGTCTTATTAGCGAACGAATATATATGTGTATGTACGTATTTAACCGATTAAACTAAAATGGAAAATAAGTATGCTTGTATTACTGTCAGAGAGAAATGTTATTTATCTATAACCACAGGGTCACCACAAGAATAGTCATCATCGTGGAGAGGGCAATCCATGATAATGGGTCTATACTAGACCAGATCATACTTCTATTTTGTACAGAAGTACCAATAGAAGGTACCATACGTCTATGGCCCGCATTAATTGGAGTGGTATATGTAGCATTAGCTAATGATTCTAAACCTGATCCATTTAATGAAAAGAAACTATATGGTGAAGTACTCTTCTTTGTCGTAGTGGTGGTTCTTGATGTATCGAAAAATGATCTCCCCACACCAGAAATCAACCCATTAGAATTAATCATAGCGGTAAATTGAGCTGGAACACCAGTAGCGGTACCAGTTGCAAATATTGATAATTGTGAGTTTTTACCTTCGCTACGAAGTGTCGCATATGGAATATCACCTGATGAAATGGCTTTCACTGACATGGTAGTAACATATTGTGTTGATAATGGTTCATTCATACTGATTGTAGTGGTTACTTTAACACCAGCTTCAGTCACATTCTTAGCCTGGGCAATAGCTACCATAGAACCTTCCATATCCATAGCAACATAAGCATTCTTTAAAAATGCTGTACCTAAAACATTAAAGCCCATATTAGCATTTGAAGATAACTTCAATAAACAAGCAGGTTCACCATCGGAAAAATGCATTTCTGTTGATGTAGCAGGATCAATAGTACGTGTTAAAAGGTCCATAATTGGTACTGAAATCACCATCCCATCAAATGTAAAATCTAAATGAGCACCCATCCCAGCAATATCACATGGAACTAACCACCCATCTAATGATTGAACATATGTAGCACCTAATTGAATAGCAATTTGAATAATTGCTGAAGTAGGTAAATAAATACCATGAAGACTTGAATCTAATAAAACAGGTTCTAAATATTGTTCAGAGGTCATATTTAATTTTCTACCATTCTTAGCCGTCATATAAACAGGCCCCATGGGTAAGATTGGGAATCCAGATATCGAGGCGTTTGAATGTGAATCAATATATGAAATCATTTCAAATTGATAGAATGGACCTTGAAATAATGATGGATCTACACCACCTAATAATAATTTACCTTCATAGGCATTTGGAGTTGGTGATGTTAAATTAAATGGTCGAGCTCTAGTTCTATTCCCCAACCATAAGGAATATGATAATGAATCAATTATTTTATCTTGTTTTAATTTTTCTAAGAAAAGTAAAGGTGACTCTAATGGACTTGGTAAAAAATCATTTATGGGTCTAATAGCACCTGCTAACCCCAACATACCATCATAGATCCCTTTACTATCAACATTTATAAATGAAGAATTTTTCAGAGTCATTGAATTCTTAGTGATCGCGGCATCGGAACTAGGAGTCATCGAACTTAAACTTCTATTAAACCCTTGTACAGGAACAAATTCCACATTATTAAAATTCCAATTATCATTATATATGGTGCCATTAATAGATTGTTCATCAATAAATGTAATATGAAAGTTATCTGTAGAATCGTTAAACACATTAACCGAACTAGTAGATTCAGCAGGATAATATACGTTACTACCCAAACAACCACTATTTAACTGATTACATTGCAAATCCGAAGCACCAGAGATGGTCCATGTATAAGCTTTACTAATATCAATAATTAATTGTTGTATTTGTGGTGGAGATCCAAATGAAACATTAACATAATAAGTCCCTGCACCATAATTACCAACGTTTAATTGTGGTAAACTATAATTGCTGACTTCTGTATGGTTTTTGGGTGATATACTGGTTGTTAAAGTAACTGGATATACCACTGCTAAAAGTGGTTTTAAGAATAAACCCAAAGTTAATATCAGTAGAGAAATCATGATGTACTAATGTGAAAATAACAATAACGACCTTCCAGTACTATTCGTTATACTGTCTAGACAGATATATTCTTTGTTCTAGTTTAAGTAGGTAAACGCTTAATATATTCGTTTAATGAGGCTAATTTTTATTTATTCAAGCTGTTTTCAAATCTTTAATATCTTCATTTTTTTTTAGCATTTTGAAATTTTATAAATCTTGGGAAGAGATGGCTTGTAAATTAGATCTTGACACTTTGAAAATGGGTAAAAATGTGATGAATGAGAATTTAAGGTTATACTCGTTAGATAAAATGTGTAACATACTATAACATATTTTAATTTGTAATGGTGTTGTAGCTTTAGTTCAAGCTTTATCTTCATAAACTGTTCATTGAGACTCCCTAACAGCCAAAAGAGAGTAAAAACACCTGGAGTCCTAAAATTCTAACACATATAGGTTATTCTTTGCACAATAAAAAAACATATTAATAAGATAAAGCCTTTAAATCAATGATACTTGATAAAAATAGACTAATATACATGACTAAAAAAGTAAAACAAGAGTAACACGAAAATATTCCAAATTTTAAAGATAAATGCTTTGGTAGCTCAGTCGGAAGAGCGTCAGTCTCATAATCTGAAGGTCGAGAGTTCGAACCTCCCCCAGAGCATTATTTTTTTGTTACCGCATGTCCAATATACTTGATTAATTCTTTGTTACTGTAATATCCCGAACAGATATTACTGTAGTTTAGTGTTGTAATATATTATGGTAATATGGTTATTGTAGCACCAATAGAATAGTGAGAATAAGATGGTTATTCCCAATATAATTATGGGGTGTACACCTATAATTACTACTAATATGGGCTCTCACGTTTCTTTTTATTAACTAAAAATTCTTTTATTCTACCATACTATATTTTATCCTTTCTACTTGGTATTCATATATAACTAGGATGTTCTGGTTTATTTGAACTTTATTTCTTTTGTTATAATTTAAACATTTTATCTTATATAATATATATCGAATAGAAGAATAGTTCATAGTATTATTATTTAGTTATTTGATTAAGTATGAATATTCCAAGTAACAAAATTAAAGACGGTTATGTCCGTTATCTGCTACAACACATCTTGCAATCAACAGGGTCTTTACTTTAACTCATGTTTTAGATTTCCTTTCCGAGTACTTAGAAGAATTGGTTTGGTAACTGAACATTTTTCACTGAAGAGCCTTCTTTTAGTATACTGTTTATTGCTTATGTATAAACAAGCTTATGTTTTATATAGGGGATTTAATATAATATAAGTGCATAACCACCAGTATATACCTCACTTCTACTCTTTTATATATACCTACATCCAGATAATATGCATAAAAGACTGCAGTGAGTGTACTTTCAAAAAGTACAGAGCTTATTTTCAAACAAACCATCCAACAAAATAAAATTATACAAACTATATAACACCATCTCAGACGAGAATATCTGGAGTATAAACGTATTAAAACCTGTATTGGATCCAGATTTCACGATTACTACCGGATTAGGAAGGATGGCACGTGACCCATATATTTTCGTGGTTAAACAACTTTTTTTCTGAACTTGAAATATTTCTTTCCAAAGATTGATTTCTAGCGATGAATCCATTAATTTTGGTTAACTTGACCGCATTATTCCATAGATAAGACCAGTTATCAGGTTACAAGTGTTGAGGTAATTAAAGTAAGATCATATTGAAATAGGATATTTGTTTTATACAAGTGAATTCTAAATTAACCGGTACTTTTTTGTTGCCTTTTTTGTTATTTCTGTACATATAAACAAACAGACACTTCACACTTAAACCAAAGATACAAGTTATTTCTTTTATTTACTATTACTATAATAGATAAGTTCTAGCCACACTCTCAAGTCAAGAAAAGATAACAAGTATTAAAAGATGTCATTTGTTGAACAATTGGACTCATTGGTTACCAAATTCACCACTGAAAATACTGATTTCTCAGATAAATTAACAACCTTATCTGAAGTTAGAGATTTAATGGATGGTAAATCGGGTGACGATTATGAACTATTTATGAATAAAATCATACCTGTATTATTAAAAAGTTTAAATGAGATGCCAATCTCATTCGATAAAGAATCTAAAGAACATAAATTAAGATATAATATTCTCGAATTATTAAACTCATGTTTTAGTAATCATTTATCTGAATCACAAATTAATGATATATTAGAGTGTCTTTTGAAATTATTACCAAAGGAAAATGAAGAAAATGGTATACTTTGTATGAAAATTTTAACCATTTTATTTAAATCATTTAAAGGCACTTTACAAGATAAAGTAGAAGAATTTATTGTTATCATTATTCAATTTTACAAAAATTCTCATGAATTAGTCAAAAGAGAATTTGATCAAGATATTACTACATTATTACCAACCACCAACAATGAATCAAATAATAACAATAATAATGATGATGATAATGGTAATAATAATGATGAACCAGACAATCAATTAAAAGACGAAATTACTGAAGATTTATTAGACACAAATTTAGGTGATTTTAACAACGAATTCAATAATGAATTAAACACCTTAAAAGATGACGATCCGTTAATGAGTAATGAAAATACATCTTTGACCAAAAATGATGATAAAGATTCAACTGATCTAGATACTAAAGAAAAAGAAGTTGAAAATAAAGTGATTCCTGGTTCATTAAGAAGTACAATGTATTCTTTCAAAATTTTATCAGAATGTCCAATCACAATGGTAACTTTATATTCATCTTATAAACAATTAACTAGAACTTCATTATTAGAGTTCACACCATTAGTCTTAGAATTATTAAAAATTGAAGTTGAAAAACAAAGATTAGCTAGACAAGAAGCTGAAGCTAAAGGTGAAAGGTTTACTGATGTAGCTTCAGATATCAAGAACAGAGATATTTATTGTGAATTTATCTTAGCACAAATTAAAGCTACCTCTTTCTTGGCTTACGTTTTTATTAGAGGATACGCGTCAGATTTCTTACAAAGTCATGCTGAATTTGTTCCTGATTTAATTATTAGATTATTACAAGATTGTCCATCTGAATTAGCCTCAGCTAGAAAAGAATTATTACATGCAACAAGACATATCTTATCCACAAACTATAAGATGCTTTTCTTACCAAAGTTAAATTATTTATTTGATGAAGATGTTTTAATTGGGAAAGGGTTCACTACTTATGAAATATTAAGACCCTTAGCGTATAGTACTGTGGCAGATTTCATCCACAATATTAGAACAGAACTTCGATTAGATGATATTGATAAGACTATTAAGATGTATACACGTTACTTATTAGATGAATCATTAGCATTTACCGTTCAAATTATGAGTGCAAAATTATTATTAAATTTAGTGGAAAGAATTTTGAAATTAGGTAGAGAAAATCCACAAGATGCAGCAAGAGCAAAGAAGATGTTAATGGTTATTATCAATTCTTATATGACAAGATTCAAAATTCTAAATAAACAATATGATAACATTATGAAACGTCATAAGGAATATAATGACACTAAAGAATTAAATGCTAAGAACACTAAGAGTTTAGTTGAAGTGGAAGACATTGGTGTTGATGTATATATGAAGAAAGTGTTCAATGTCAAAGATCATAATGATGAAGAATCTCAACCTTCTGATATCTTATCTCATGTTGATAAAGACGGTGATATTAGTCTAGATGATGATAGTAATAATAAAACCGAAGATAAAGATAAAGATGAGAAGAAAGGAGACCAAGAAAAGAAAGAAGACAAGATTGATGATATTTTTGATCTTCGATACCATAGTTCCATCATGATAAATCAGAACCAAAATACTGATCCAATTAAAGATGCATTCTACCTATATCGTACTTTAATGTCTTTCTTAAAAACAATTATACATGACTTGAAAGTCTTCAATCCACCCCCAACTGATTATACACAAGCTAACACTAAATTATGGACTGCAATTTCTAGAGTATTCACATACGAAGAAGTTGTTATGTTTAAAGATCTTTTCCACGAATGTATTATTGGTTTAAAATTCTTTGCCAATCACAGTCAAACTCCTGAAATAACTAGAAAACATTTCGATATCACTGTACCAAGTTTGCCAGTGACTGCCACTAAAGATGGAAAGGAATTAATGGAATATTTGGCTTTCATGTTCATTCAATTAGATAGTACTACTTTCAATGAAATTATAGAAACGGAAATTGAATTTGTTTATCAAAGAATGTTAGAAGATTCTGCTTTATTACATGTGGCCCAATCCTTCCTTACTACAGAAATTACTTCCGCTAATTTCTTCAGTATTTTATTAAGATTCTTACGCACAAAATTAAAGGACTTAGGTAATGTCGATTTCAATGAATCTAATGTATTAATCCGTTTATTCAAGTTATCCTTTATGTCCGTTAATTTGTTCCCAAATTCCAATGAATTAGTCTTACTTCCACATTTGAATGATTTAATTTTAAACTCCTTGGAATATGCTACAAATGCTGAAGAACCGCTAGTTTATTATTACCTAATAAGGACTTTATTCAGAAGTATCGGTGGTGGTAGATTTGAAAATCTTTACAGATCGATTAAACCTATTTTACAGGTATTATTACAAACTTTGAATGAAATGATATTAACTTCCAGACTTCCACATGAAAGAGAACTATACGTTGAACTTTGTATTACTGTTCCAGTAAGATTAAGTGTACTGGCACCATATCTTCCATATTTAATGAAACCATTAGTTTATGCCTTACAAGGATACCCAGAATTAATTTCTCAAGGTTTAAGAACATTAGAATTATGTATCGACAATTTAACTGCAGAATATTTTGATCCAATTATTGAACCAGTTGTTGACGATGTTATCAAATCATTATTCAAATTATTGCAACCACAACCATTTAGTCACACTACAAGTCATACTGTGGTGAAGATCTTAGGTAAACTAGGTGGTAGAAATAGAAAATACATTAAACCTGCTCATGACCTAGATTCTGAGAACGAATTAAACTATGATCTTAATGCCTTATTTAAGGCAAATGGTATGTCAAAAGAATTTGAGTTATCTTTAACCACTGGTGTCGACTCTGCGTTAGATATCATATCAAGTTATAAGATGGATGCTTCTCATAAAGTTGATGCTTACAAATATCTTTCAAATATATTGGTCCTATTTTTAAAATCTTCTATTGAATTTCCAGATAATTATGCCGAAATGGTCAGAAAGGTTTGTAAGGCTCAAACTTTAGATAAATATGAAACTGAAGAAAATTTTGAGTTAGAACCTACTGTTAATAGGGATGAACATACCCATCAAGAACAACTCCTAATAAAACTTCTTGAATCTATATTTTTAGCAACATCAATTAAAGAAGTGAAGGAAGAAGCAACAGAACTACTAGATCATGTTATTGATCACTTCTGTCTTCTATATGCCAGTAATGTTATGTTAAGAAAGAGAAACTTGATGAATTTGTTCACTGTGGATATGAAACAACCAGAAACTATGTTAGATAGTATTACATTGATTCATGCAGTCAGCACTTCCTTAGCCAGTCATATACCAGAAGTTCAAGAATCTGCCATTTATGCCATTAAAAGAATACACAAACATTCTGAACTGATATATGTTAAGAAATGTGTCTTTGAATACTCCTTAGTTTATGAATTAGTAAAGCAATTTATGCACAACTGTTATAAGGAAGCATTTTATGAAAAGAAGGCTGGGGTTCTAGGTATTAAAACTTTGATGAATGATATCGATATTTCTGTTGACTTCTTGAAAAAAGCACAACCTGATTTGGTGAGTGCATTCCTGTTTGTTTTGAAGGATACACAAGCTGGTGCTTCTTCTCAAATAACAGAAGATGCTGAAAAATTATTAATTGAGGTATTGAAAATCACCTTGAAGGGTGCCACTGAGGCTGATTTAGATTCAAAACTTCTTCAGCATTCATTAACAGATATTTGCGTAGAGTTAAGTAACTCTAAAAAGAGAGTAAGAAAAGCTTGTCAAGCATGTTTGAGTGTTATCAATGAAGTTACAAATATTCCAATTGTCAAGTTAATGGAAAGGTCTAAAAACTTTTTGTTATCCCCAATTTTTGCTAAGCCTTTACGTGCTTTATCATTTACCATGCAAATCGGTAATGTTGATGCTATAACGTATTGCCTTGGGTTACCAGTCACCTTTTTGACTTTCAACGAAGAATTGTTTAGACTATTACAAGAAGTCATTGTTTTAGCAGATGCAGAAGACGAATCTCTTTCAACGATTCAAAGGGCAACTGAACATCAAACCTCTGAACAACTTACTCAACTCAGAATCTCATGTATTAAATTATTGGCTCTGGCATTAAAGAACGAAGAGTTTGCCACTGCTCAATCTGGTAATATTAGAATTCGTGTTCTAGCCGTGTTTTTCAAAACAATGTTGAAGACATCTACTGAAATTATTGACACCACATACGAAGCTTTAAAAGGTGCTTTAGAAGAAAACTCCAAATTACCTAAAGAATTACTACAAAATGGGTTGAAACCAATGTTAATGGATCTATCTGATCACCAAAAATTGACCGTTTCTGGGTTATATGCGCTATCCAAGCTACTTGAGTTGTTAATAGCCTATTTCAAAGTCGAAATTGGTAAGAAATTACTTGACCATCTGGCTGCTTGGTGTAGAATTGAAGTTTTAGACAATATGTTTGGTAAGGATATCAACAAACAGCTTCCAACCGATATTATCCTTGGTATTATTAATATTTTCTACTTACTTCCACCAAAGGCTGACATGTTTTTGAATGATTTGCTATTGAAAGTCATGCTTTTAGAAAGAAAGTTAAGAATTCAACTAGATTCTCCTTTCCGTGTCCCATTGGCCAAATACTTGAACAGATTCCATACTACAGTGACTGAATATTTTAAGAAGAATATGGCTTTAAGACAGCTAGTCCTATTTATGTGTAGTATCATTCAACGTCCTGAAGCTAAAGATTTAGCAGATACATTTGAAAAAGAACTTCCAAATTTCCACTCTTATTATATGGCTAATATCTCTTCAAACCAAATTAGAGTTGTAAGCTTTTTTGCCAACATGGTTGATCTATTCGACACTATGTCAAAAATTAAGGGTAAAGAATGGTTAGCTGGGCAAAAAGATATGGTATTTAAATTAAAGGGTATGCTTAAGGTTACTTATGAAACAATTGCTGCTAACTCCTTCTTTGTTGACGATTTACAATTGCAACAAGCCGTTATTAAATTCCAAAGCTTGTATTTGGAAACTTTATCGTTCCAAACTGAAGATCAAGAGAAGTTATTATTAGAATTTATTGATTTCTGTATTTCAACCACAGGTAAAATACCTCATTCTGTATTCCAATTCATTTTTGACAAGTATATTATTTCAACAGACAAGGAGAAACTACGCAACTTTTTGAGTCTTGCTACCAACCATATGATAAATGCTGAAAATAAGGAAGTTCAATTGTTTGTTGCAAAGAATATTATTAATAACATCTTGACCTACCAAGGTGTGACAAATGGCTCATTAAACTTAATTTGTGGCGATAGCGATGAAGTACCAGAATGGTTAACCACTATTCGTGATAATGTTTGGAAATCTAATGAACCTAAACTCCTTTCTAACATTTCTGGTAAGACAGACTTTTACAGATTCTTCTTACTTCAAATCTCTGCCTCTTTTGTCAATTGGACCTCGGATGTTACAGCTGATCTTAGAAAGGATATTATTAAGTTTGTTTGGAACTTTTTAAAATTAGAAGACATTTTGGTAAAACAATCTGCTTATTACGTGACATCATTATGTATATCTAAGTTTGAGTTCCCAAAAAACATTGTCACCCAAGTCTTTGTTGCCTTACTAAGAAGTCCAAACAACGAGGGTCGTCATTTAGTTAGACAATCTTTAACCCTAGTTGCTCCAGTTATTGACAGGGTAATGAAAGACACTGACCATTCTACCGAATGGGTCAATTGGATTAAGCGTGTGCTTTTCGAAAACAATTCTACTCAAAGTAATACCATATTATATCAATTTATGGTTAGTCATAGTGATTTACTTTTTGAATCAAGACACTTATTTGTTGCCAACATCATTAATCACATGAGCAAAATTACATTTGTTTCTAATGCAAATGCCGATATGCATACACTTGCTATTGATCTTGCATCTCTTATCCTAAAGTGGGAAGAGAAAGCTTTGAAAGAGAAAAAATCCGAAGAACCTGACAGTGAGGGTGATATTGAAATGTCAAATTCTGAAGATAATGGGAAATCAGCTGATGAAACAACATACTCAATCCCAATTCATCAAAGGGAACTTTGTATCTCTTTCTTAATCCGTTACATCTGTGCCACTGACCATAGAGCCAGCGAAAGCGAGCACGGTATAAAAGCATTAAATATTCTTTCACAGCTGCTATCCAAAAAGTACTGGTCTGATGTTAATATCAAGTTATCATACTTTGAAAGATTCTTTACCAATATTGATCTAGTATCTGAAAATGCTGTTTATTGTTGTATTAACACTCTAGATGTTCTATACATCTTCATCCATAGCCAACAAACTGAATGGATTTTCGAAAACTTAACCCCTATTGAATCCTTATTGGAGAAATTAATAAAAATCAACCATCATGACATTCAAGAGTCTTTACAAAAGATATTGAATATTATCTTGAAATCAATTAACATCCACGAAAGCGGCGCTACAACACCAGGTGACAAAACTCCAAATGCGTTTGTTAAAAACTTAACTTCTACGATCAGTACCGATCTCCAAGGCACCACTTCTATTACAGCAGGTGTGACTTTAGTGTGGACATTGTTCATTAACTTCCCAGAAAGTGTGGATTCATTGTTAATTCCAATAATGAAGAGTTTTAACAAACTTTGCAAAGACCATTTAAGTACTTCCCAACCAAAGGATGCAATTGTTTTAGAAGAGGCTAAGATTACTACCAAGCTTTTAGAAAAATTGTTATGTCTTCTTTCTGCAAAGGTCTCTTCCTTAGGTGATTCTAGACGTCCATTCCTATCTACAATTGCACTTTTAATCGACCGTTCCATGGACCAAAACTTTTTAAGAAAAATCATCAACATCTCTAGAGTATGGGTCTTCAACAACGAAATATTCCCTACAATAAAAGAAAAGGCTGCTATTTTAACAAAGATGCTTGCCTTTGAAATCAGAGGGGAACCTTCCCTTTCTAAGATGTTCTACGAAATTGTTTTAGAATTATTTGATCAAAAGGAATTCACAAACACAGAAATTACTGTTAGAATGGAACAACCATTCTTAGTTGGTACTAGAACCCGTGACTCTAAAATTAGAAAAAGATTCATGTCTATTTTACAAAACAGTTTAGAAGAAGACATCAAGGAACGTTTATATTATGTCATCCGTGATCAAAACTGGGAATTTATTGCCGACTATCCGTGGTTAAATCAAGCTATCCAACTTCTGTATGGTTCCTTCGACAAAGAATATATCTTGGAACCTCATGAAACCAATTTATTTGTTCCTCCAACTATCCTTACTGAATATTTTCCAACCAATGATGAATTGAAGATTGAAGATGATTTAGAAGCTCTTGATGATTTTGTTAAGAAGCATAAATCAGTAATGGAAAAGTTGTGTACTGTTAAAACTGGCGAGATTCTAGATCCTTTGGTTGAAATTTTTTACCAAAGTCCAAAAGCTATCCAGAAAACCTGGTCCAATTTGTTTGTTCAAGTTTACCAATGCATTCCAAGAAACGAGAAGTACGGCTTTGTTCGTTCTTTGATCACTCTTTTATCCAAACCATATCATTCAAGACAAATGAATTCTAAGATCAATATTATCACCATGTTGTTAGATTCAATTAGTAAAGTTGATAGTTTAGAGGTTCCACCACACTTGGTGAAATATCTTGCCATATCCTATAATTCATGGTACCAATCTATCAATCTTTTAGAATCAATGCAAGAAAATACATCAATTGATAACGTTAAGATAATTGAAGCTAATGAAGATGCTCTGTTAGAACTTTATCGTAACCTACAAGAAGACGATATCTTTTATGGGTTATGGAGAAGACGCGCAAAATATAATGAAACTAATGTTGCATTATCTTACGAACAAGTCGGTTTATGGGATAAAGCCCAACAACTTTATGAAGTGGCTCAGGTGAAGGCAAGAAGTGGTGCATTACCATATTCTGAATCTGAATATGCCCTTTGGGAAGATAATTGGATACTTTGTGCTGAAAAACTACAACAATGGGATATTTTAACCGAGCTAGCTAAACATGAAGGATTTACCGATTTACTGTTAGAATGTGGTTGGAGAGTTGCTGACTGGAATACCGATAGAGAAGCCCTGGAACAATCAGTGAAGAGTGTCATGGACGTACCAACGCCAAGAAGACAAATGTTTGAAACTTTCTTAGCTCTTCAAAATTTTGCTGATACAGGTAAAGGTGATCAAGAAGTTAGAAGATTATGCGATGAAGGTATCCAACTGAGCTTACATAAATGGTCCTCGTTACCACAAAGATATACTCCAGCACATAAATGGCTGTTACATGGGTTCCAACAATATATTGAGTTCCTTGAAGCTACACATGTGTTCACAAATCTTCACACTACAACTGCTCAGAATATTGATTCAAAGGCTCAAGAAGTTAAGAGAGTATTTTTGGCATGGAGAGACAGATTACCTAATATATGGGATGATATCGATTTATGGAACGATTTAATTACTTGGAGACAACATACCTTCCAAGTTATCAATAATGCTTATCTTCCACTAATTTCTACTTTACAACAAAATGGTAGCAATAATGCTATCAATACTCATGCTTATAGAGGTTACCACGAACTTGCCTGGATCATTAACAGATTCGCTCATGTTGCTAGAAAACACAATATGCCTGATGTATGTATCAGTCAACTAGCAAGAATTTACACACTTCCAAATATTGAAATTCAAGAAGCCTTTTTGAAATTACGTGAACAAGCCAAGTGTCATTACCAAAATATGAATGAATTGACTACGGGTCTTGATGTTATCAGTAACACCAACCTTGTCTACTTCGGCACTAGTCAAAAGGCTGAATTCTTTACATTAAAGGGTATGTTCTTGTCTAAGTTGAAGGCTTACGACGAAGCAAACCAAGCCTTTGCTACCGCTGTTCAAATTGACTTAAATCTAGCTAAAGCTTGGGCTGAATGGGGTTTCTTCAATGATCGCCGTTTAGCTGAAGAACCTACAAATATTAGTTATGCTAGTAATGCTATCAGTTGTTATCTTCAAGCTGCTGGTCTATACAAAAATTCTAAGACTAGAATTTTGTTGTGTCGTATCTTATGGTTAATAAGTATGGATGATGCTGCCGGTTCATTGGCTAAGGCTTTCGACTCATTTAGAGGTGAAGTCCCAGTTTGGTATTGGATTTCCTTTATTCCCCAATTGCTTACTTCCTTATCTCATAAGGAAGCTAACATGGTCAGACAAATTTTAATCCGTATTGCTAAGACATATCCACAAGCTCTTCATTTCCAATTAAGAACCACAAGAGAAGACTTTGCTGTTATTCAAAGAAGAACCATGGCTGTTCTTGCCGATAAAAAAGATACTGCGGCTCCAAACCGTGAAGAAGGTCCTCGTCAACCTTGGGAACATCTTCAAGAATTAAGTAATATTTTAAAGACTGCCTATCCATTATTGGCTTTATCTTTGGAATCCTTAGTTGCTCAAATCAACGAAAGATTCAAAACTACAACAGATGAGGATTTATTCAGATTAATCAACGTTTTATTAATTGATGGTACTTTCAATTACAACCGTTTACCTCTTCCAAGAGTGAATTTGAAGCTTCCAGCTAACACTGAAACTAATTTGGTAAGATTATCTGAAACTTTATTGGATCCACATATTAGACCTAAGTTTAATGCCGATTTTATTGACAGTAAACCTGACTTCGAAACATATTTAAAGAGACTTCGTTATTGGAGAAGAAGATTGGAAAACAAACTGGATAGAGCTCCCCAAGTGGAATATCTTGAACGTATTTGTCCAAATTTGAGTAATTTCCATCACCAAAAATTCGAAGATATTGAAGTTCCAGGCCAATACTTATTGAACAGCGATAATAATAACCACTTTGTTAAGATTGCAAGATTCTTACCAAATATTGATTTTGTTCGTGGTACTAATGGTTCATATAGAAGAATTAAGATCCGTGGTCATGATGGTAGTACTCATGAATTTGCTATTCAATCTCCAGCTGCTAGACATTGTAGAAGAGAGGAAAGAATGTTTCAATTATACAGATTATTAAACCAATTGTTATCAAATAATGTCGAAGCTAGAAAGCGTAACATTCAATTTAGCTTACCAATTGCTGTCCCATTATCTCCACAAATTCGTTTACTAAATGATAGTGCATCTTTTACAACACTTCACAAGATTTATGATGAATGTTGTGCCAAAAAGGGTATTGATCATGAAGAAATTCAAGATTTTATCTTCAAGGAATTAAACACTGCTTATGATAAATCATTACCAACACCAGATATTACTTTAGTTAAGATTGAAATTTTCAGTTCTGTTCAATCTTTATATGTTCCTTCAACCATGTTAAAGAACTATTTCACAAGTTTGTATAGTGAATTTGAAGATTTCTGGTTGTTCCGTAAGAATTTTGCTTCTAAATATGGTACTTTTACTTTCTTGTCATACATGACCATGATTAATAATCGTACTCCTAATAAAATTCATGTGGACAAGAAATCAGGTGATGTCTTGACGTTAGAAATGTTACCATCTCGCTATCCATATGAAAGAGTGAAACCATTAATGAAAAACTCTGATATTAATCTACCATCTGATGCTCCAATTTTCCATAATAATGAACCTGTACCATTTAGATTAACTCCAAATATACAAAAGTTAATTGGTGACTCTGCATTAGAAGGTATATTTGCTGTTGATATGTTTACCATTTCAAGAGCTTTATTAGAACCAGAACATGAGCTAAACACTTATTTAACTTTATTTATTAGAGATGAGATAATTTCCTGGTATAGTAATCTACATCGTCCAATTGTGGAAAATCCACAATTAAGAGTTATGGTACAAACTAATGTTGATTTATTAGTTAAGAGAGTTGCACAACTTGGCCATTTAAGTTCTAACCCAACAGTGACTACACAGATTGTTCTTGATTTAATTGCATTAGCAGTCAATCCAAGAAACTTGGCTGCTACTGATGTTAGTTATATGGGATGGTTCTAGATAATTATATTAGATATATTTTCCCCACATACATACAAACAAAACAAAAATAAAAATAGGACATGGACACAAGTTCTATCATCATTGTATAAAATATATAACTGTATATTACTTTTAGAAAAATAATAAAGTCGTTCATTAATAATACTGATTTTGAAATATTTAGTTTGATATTAATCATCAAAAATAATAGTTTACTACTAATTTAATCCTTAACGAATAAGTCTCATGTGAAAATTCATTTATTTCATACAACATATTGGTATTAACAAACTAACAAACAATTCCGAAGAGAGAAATCAATTTTAGTTTTGAAGTTTATGAATATATTAAATTTAAATTACAGAAGAATATATGCAAATTTTTATACAGGAGTAATTTAAGTGATTTTATATTACTTTTATTCTTTGTAAACAGTTGGAAATTTCTTCAAACACTGAATCATCAGTTTCTTGTCTTTCCATAAACAGGTAATCATCCTCACTACCATTGTGTACATCAATATCAGTTGTTTCAGCATCAGGAAAGTGTTCATTCTTAGCTTCCTTTAATAATGATTTTATTGGTGACAATCCCTTACCTAACAGTTGGTCAATTTCATTAATCGACTCCTGGTTAACATTTGAAGGTAATGGCCAATTGAATTTCCTTACATAATATAATAAAATGAAATGATTAATATCAAATTGACCATAATAAATTTTATCATACCATACTTTAGCATCATCAATTCTTTTCAAATGTATTAATTTCAATATCATTGAACAACATATATTAAAATTCAATGGGATATTTTTATCTTGCATTATTGAAAGAAGTTTCAAAATTTGATTCATTGATAAATACTTGTTTGATGATTGAATAAGTAATGTAAAGGGACAATTGTTGTTAACATATGAGACTGGTACTCTTTTATATTGTCCCGTGGTATCAATATTTTTCAATATCTTCGATTGACTAGTCACAATTCTAATCTTTTTCATTAATTTTTGATTAGAAAAATCTAATAAGATTTCATAAGCTAAAGAATGATCATGTAATTGATAAATTATTGTCTTCAAAAATTGTATAATGACACCAGTATCATTTTTCCAAAAATAATATTGTTTTATTGATTTATTTAATTTTGTAACGTAATGATTGTATAATTTCAATGTGATTAATTTATTTTCTTCAGGAGTCATAATTTCATTATTTGATTTTAATATTACAAGATATAATTCGTTAAGTATTGGTGCCATATCATCAATTTTAAATTTCAAATTTGTGGAGATAAATTGATTTGAATTGGTTTGAATGATTTCACTTAAATCATGAGATGATAGTACCCCAATTTGATTTCTAAACACTAAATTGATCATTCCTAGTTCATTTAAAATGCTAATAATATTTGGAGACTTAACAGTAGCAGAAAGAAATTGAATAGTTAATTTAGGATCATTGAATGATCGTAAACAAGTTACTATCTCATTTAATAATCTTTTTTGGAATTGGAAACTTGATAATAAATTTGGTAGTAAATTTTTATTGTTTAAGAAAGATATGATTTGAAATATTTCGTCTGTTTGATTATTAAGTCTTAATAAGTTGATAATTTTCAATATTGGTTTATTAAGCATGGATAAATTATCTTGAATTGTCGAGGGTGGGAGAGTATTCATTGATTCAATGATTAATTTGAAAATTGGTATTACCAGTTTCCAATTATTTAAACTTGATAATATTAATAATAGTTCAATCAAAAATTTTATAAAAGATTTTTGTAAAGATAATTGCCTTTTAATATCATTTACATTAGACATATTTTTTTGTAATTGATTTAATTTTTCAATTAATGCTGTAAGATAATATGGTATAATTTTCCAATTTCCACGTTTGACAACATTATTAACAATCAATATCATTGTATTCCAATCATATAATTTAATAAACTTGTTTATAAATTGTTCTTGACTCTTTGCAGTGATTAAATAATTTTCTAAAGTAATTAATTGAATATCAAATTCTGTAGATTGTAATAATTTAACCACCATCTTTTGACAATACGGCGAGTTAGATAAATTTATATCCCAATTAATCATATTATTAATATGATCATACCATTGTTCAGGGGTTAAATTTTGAATGAACCATGAATGGATGGCGTTTGGTAATGATATTGGACGTGTGTTTTGGTTACTTTGACAAAAATCATGCTGTGTGGATATAAGAGTATAAACTTGTAAGATCTTATCAGATGTTGTTATAGTGTTGTTGTTGTTGTTGATTGTCGAAAGTAAGCTTGTTTTAAATTGGATCCAATTGTAATCAATTGAGGGGATAGTTGGGACAGTAGTAGTGGTGGATATAGGTCTCGTCAGAGACCTATATCTGTACACTGTATTGTACACTACTCGATCTCGAGGTATTCTGCCACTCACCCTAGCCCATACTCTCATTCTTACCCTTCTTTTTCTTTTTCAAACACATTAATCAATCAATCAATCAATGGTTCATCTTTTAACTTTACGTTCAAGCTTTCTATGAAGGTTTAAATTGATGTAATAATGTAATTGCCCCTTTGGGCCAAACCCTACCACCAAATCACCTGACCAAACCCTAACCTAAAAATAACAGCTGCACCGATTTCCCAAAGAGGAAATTCCGTGATAATGCTGGGTTTCCCCAAAAAGAACAATACAAACAATAGAAGCACCAAAACTGCGTGGTGTGATTACCCGATTAGTCCATCGGACACAGCTATTATTAGTGTGGTTACTTGTTGTTTTCATTTAAATCGAAGACAGATCGTTTCAAATTTAGTTTCCCCTTCAAGGTTACATATATTTTATTTAAATGTTAATTGCAACCCAGCAATGGGAAGTTCAGCGTTCAATTATTGGTAGATAGATCAATTTAAATAATTAATTAAGGTGTTTCCGGATCATTATTACCATTGATCAAAGAATAATCTTATATTATCATTGCCAAGAGACGTTAATTCATTTAAATACTGTTACATTCTTAAATTTTAAATTAAAAGTTAATTTTAATATAAACCGGATTCTTAACAATATTTCAAGGAACAAATATCAGTCATAGACAAACAAAACAAAAATGACCAAATCATATCCAAATTTAACAGATTCTAAGAATAATAATACAAGTTATGATTTAACACAATCAATAAGAAGACCAAGTGAAAATTTATTTCAAGTCATGGGTCATCATCAACCCACAACATCAAATGTATCATCCAATGCCTCATCATATGATTCTATAAGACAGAAAAGACCAAATTCAGAAGATTCGTCTGTATCAAGAAATACAGAACTTTTCTCAAACGTTGATTCATCCTCACCATCAATGATCTCTATTGAAAGTTTTGATAAAGATATTAAATCATATAGTACATCACAATTAAATAAATCTCATCAACAACAACATTATATGACTCCATCACAAAGGTATAGATTACGTAAGAATCAAACAGAGGTTTCATTAAGAAATATCATTAAGAATGATATAAATAAAAATACATGGGAAAATGATCATATTGATAATATAAATGAAGAATTTTTATGGAATATACCCACAACGACAACATATTTAAATACATTAAATTCAAATGATAAATTACCAAGTGTAACACAAATTCCCGGGGTAAGTTCAAATTATCATAATGATGATCAATATATGACCAATATGTGTAATAGTCTTTCATCTACATATTTAAATGAAACCACGAAGCAATCACATTTGAAATTGACAAATAGATTAAATTCTACAGATTTATTACCTATTGAATTAAAACAATTAGATAAATTAGGGATGGAAGATATGAAATGTATATCTCGTGAAAAAATCGGAATGATGTCACCTGGTAGACCTACATGGTTACCGCCCAAATCACCCACCGAAATTAGAAAACATAAGAAAGAAATAAATAAACAAATGGATGATATATGTCATGATGAATTGATAAGACATCAATGGTTAGAAAATTATAAAATAAATTTAAGAGAAAATTATACTTTATTAAATGAAAATTGGTCAAATGATAAATTTTTAAACAAGATTGTGAAAGAAATTCCATTACCCATTGAATTAAAATACAAGATATATTATCATTATTTTGAAAATATTGATAATATTGAAAGTTATGAATCTTTAATTAAAAAATTTTCAAATTTACAATTCCCACCAGATAAAAGTTTAGAGATTACCAAATTAATACAGGATAATTATTTAAAGGGTATATTCACAAATGACAAAATATCCTCGACAATCACAAATTTATTAAAATTAAGATCAATCTCAAGACAAGGGATATGTCGTGGTGATGATGTGATAATATATCATCTTTTAAATAAACAAGTTTTTTCATTATCACAAATTTTCACCATGTTACAATTAATTCAATATAAGATTATGAATTGTCATGACTTGTATGAAAAGTTATCAATAAGGCAAAAGAAAAAGTATGAAAATAAAGATGATGATACTAAATTTAATAATTGGTGGAATGTAATGGAACGTATAGATAATTCAGATTTATTTTTATGGATCATTGATATGATAATAATCTCTGCAGATTGGTTAAAAGTAATGATATCATTACCAATTTTGATTACACGAGATTATCATTATGGATGGGAGACATTAAAGACATTACATGATGTCGAGAAGTATAGAGTATTGTTCCCCGGTGATGATTCCACCGATTTATTATATAAGAATCATCATTTTATGTTGAAATTAATATCGTTATCTAAGAGTATATAAATTTTTTTTTTTTCATATAACAAACAAAATTTGAAATATGAAAGATTGTATTCATTTATTGATTGCAAGGTTGAAAGATTAGAGATAATAAAAGCAAATATAGCAAGAGCAATATGCTAAGCGATAATACATATTCAATAATATCCAATATCACTGGATCCATATCATTTTTCAGTTCGTTTATATCACTTTTCCCACAAATCATTGAGACATATCATGATAAGACCGTGGATGGGATATCACCATATTTCCTACTTTGTTGGCTCTGTGGTGATATAACATCCTTAATTGGTGCCTTGATGACGGGCCAATTAATGTTTCAAATCATGTTAGCAATCTATTTTCTTTGTAATGATTTATTTGTCTGTGGACAATATTATTATTATGGTGTGTTACATGAGAATAAATTAGCCACGATGGGTCATGAACCTGTGCCCGTGTTATCGCGTGTGAATAGTAATCGTCAAGGGAGTAGTAGTGCTCAATTGATTAGTGCCTTTGTAGCGGTGAGTTCAAATACAATCACTCATGTGGAAGGGATGGTGATAGGAATCAAGAATAATAAGTTATTACCCCCCGGAGAAATACATAAGATATATCATAATACAAACCTAGGTATATTATTATCATGGATGGGGGCCTCTTTCTACGTCGGGGCCCGTATCCCCCAATTAATTAAGAATTATCAAAGGAAATCTACAGATGGGTTATCACCCTTCCTGTTTGCCACGACGTTGCTGGGGAACGTGACATATAATATCAGTATCTTTACGAGTCTGAATTATATCCATAACGATGATAAATGGGGGTTTATCAACCGGACGATGCCCTTTATCTTTGGCAGTGCAGGCACGATTGCATTTGATTTGATATATTTCTACCAGTATTATGTGTTGTATGCTGACGACGTGAAGTTGAGATCGCTAGAGAGAGAGCTACTCTCTGCTGTGTCGTCCAGACAATCGACGTGCCCACCACACGCTGCCAATCGGGACACCGACCATATTACCAACGAAGAGACCCCACTACTAGCCTGACTATCCCAATAATCTCAGAAGACTGACGATGCACCGCCCATCACGATGCTCTCATATCGCCATGCCCACCCACCGTTCTGTAATCAAATGCAGTGGGACGCACCCACAATTTTCCTGCGCTGTGGAAATTTCCACGCTCAGCTGGGAGCCAGAAATGGCTCGAGGAGGGTGGGAAATTAATAATCAGTCCCAACTCTTAGTAAGATCTGTTGTTGCTGCTTATATTATATACTCCCAGAGGATCCAGTCCCTGGACTCATCGTTATTCATCATATATATCACATATATTATATATAAACCAGTGCATTCACGATTGTATGAAGAGATTGTCTGGTACGCTGCTCAAATCAACAAGACATTACTACAAAACAACAACGACAAACATGGCTCATAACAAAGTTACTATCATTGGTTCCGGTCCGGCTGGTCACACCGCAGCCATCTACTTGGCTCGTGCTGAAATTAAACCTATCATGTATGAAGGCATGTTAGCCAACGGCATTGCTGCCGGTGGTCAATTAACCACCACCACAGAGATCGAGAATTTCCCAGGTTTCCCCCAGGGGTTGACTGGTTCTGAATTAATGGACAGAATGAGAGAACAATCTGTCAAGTTCGGTACCGAGATCTTAACTGAAACCATTGCTAAAGTGGATTTATCATCCAAGCCATTCAAGATTTGGCCCGAGTTTTGTGAAGATGAACCACCAATCACTACTGATGCCATTGTGCTAGCCACTGGTGCCTCTGCGAAGAGATTACATTTACCTGGTGAAGAAACTTATTGGCAACAAGGTATCTCTGCCTGTGCTGTCTGTGATGGTGCCGTACCAATCTTTAGAAATAAACCCTTGGCCGTCATCGGTGGTGGTGATTCCGCATGTGAAGAAGCACAATTCTTGACCAAATATGGGTCCAAAGTCTATATGATTGTCAGAAAGGATTATTTAAGAGCCTCCACTATCATGCAAAGACGTGTGGAACAAAATGAGAAGATTGAATTAGTCTTTAATACTGTTACATTGGAAGCCAAGGGGGATGGTAAACTATTAAATGCTTTGAGAATCAAGAACGTCAAGACTAATGAAGAAAGTGACCTGGCTGTGAATGGGTTATTCTATGCCATCGGCCACACTCCAGCCACCGACATCGTTAAGGGTCAAGTCGACACCAACGAGGCCGGTTATATTAAGACTGTTCCCGGTTCGGCCATGACCTCTGTTCCAGGTGTCTTTGCCGCTGGTGATGTTCAAGACGCTAGATATAGACAAGCCATCACCTCTGCTGGGTCTGGTTGTATGGCTGCTTTGGACTGTGAAAGATATTTAACCGAGTTGGAGGGGTAGCGCTTCTTCCTTCTCACCGCTGATCTTATCTATTTTATATAATACATCTTAATATATCTATAATATATCTATAATATATCTATAATATATCTCTTCAATAACACGTGCAGCGCATACTGACTCACTCCACAAATTTTCAAGAAGATTCAAATAAAAAAAAGATATCCATTCATTATAACACATCACATATAACATATACTTTAATACAAGACTACAACACAATATACAGTCGCTACGTTACAACAGACTCGAAATGGACACAGTCGTAAGAAACACAAAGAAGTTGTTGGCATCCCCTCCAACTCTAACTCCAACAGACCTTTATGAGACTATTAATATCATCATCCCAATCTTAGATAATGATAATAACTCAACTCAGTCTCAAGATAATATAGTCAAGATCGCAAGTTTTTTATCCTGTCTTAGAACCTCAGGACTAGATCATAAAGCTGAATATATTGCACAAGCAGCAAGAGCTGTATTGAATTATTCTGATTTAGTTCCATCCCCCTGTAACGATAATAGCAACATTGTGGTGATGGATATCGTCGGGACAGGTGGGGATGGTCAAAACACGTTTAACGTGTCGACCTCCTCAGCTATTGTGGCCTCAGGAATCCCAGGAATTAAGATTGTCAAACATGGTGGTAAAGCCTCAACATCAAATAGTGGTGCCGGGGATTTAATTTCCACCCTGGGTTGTGATGTTTCAAAAGTTAATGCTGTGACAGTACCACAATTATGGAATGATAATTCTTTCTTGTTTTTATTAGCTCCATATTTCCATTCCGGGATGAAATCTGTCGCGTTGATAAGGAAACAATTAGGTATCCCCACAATCTTTAATGTCCTAGGTCCTTTATTACACCCTGTCGCATCATCTGTTAACAAAAGAGTGCTGGGTGTTTACTCAAAGGATTTAGCGTTAGAATATGCTAAAGCTGCTTCGTTAGTTTACCCAAATACTGAAACGTTTGTCGTTTGGGGTCATGTTGGGTTGGATGAAGTGTCTCCAATTGGTAAGACTACAATCTGGTATGTTAACAAAGAAAGTGCAATTGAACAATTCGATATTGAACCATCACTGTTTGGTTTAATTGAACATCCATTAAATGATTGTCTCTCCTTGGGACCACAAAATAATGCACGTATATTAAAAGAAGAAATCTTATCCGGTAAATTTAAATTAGGTGATAATCATCCAATTTATGATTATATCTTATTAAATACCTCAGTATTATATTGTTTATCACAAGGTATCCGTGATTGGAAATTAGGTGTATTAAAAGCAGAAGAAAGTATACAATCTGGTCAAGCATTAAAATCATTATTAAATTTTATCAATAATGTTAAATCATTGAATGATAATGATTTAATTGAAAAGGTTCCATTAAAAAAGATTAATTAATATCCTTCTCTTCTACTCTTCCAACAGCATATTTTGTATATTTATAATATTCATATATAACAACTTTTATAATAAACAATACAATACAGATACCATTTCAAATATTTCAAATAGTTTTTTTTTTATTACACAAAAACGCGTAATTTAAATAAGTTGAATGAATAAACAAAAGGACTTTGTACTTATTTCTTTACAAATCATAACGAGATACAACCAAAATAAGATGGAATTTACACCAATTGGGTATATTAAGGGGAAACAATCTTCTACAACGACAACACAAACAAATCTTTCACCAAAAAGATTAGATTTAAATAATATTTCAAAAAGTAGAATATCAAATGATTATGATGATACTCACGATGAAGAAGAAGAAGATGATGATATGGGTCCTTTGAGGAAACAACGTCGTTATAACAGCAATAATCCAAATGATAAGAATAATAATAATAATACTTCTTTGAGATTGTTTAATGATGCTTCACAATTTGATGATACTATCCCAGAATTACAAAATAATACAAATAGTCAAACACAAAATAATATTCTACCAGCAGAATTTAATAATAATACAAATAATCATGATATAATATCAAATAATAATATATCAAATCCAATCAAACAACAACAAAAGAGAATTGAAACTTTAGTAAGAACTGTGGCAATGTTAAAGATGAAAAATGATGTGCTTATTGATATCTTAAAACAAGATGATCCAAATAAATTAGATACAAACTTAAAATTAATTGATGATCTTTCAAGAGAAAAGGATAAAAATAATATCTTAACCAAAGATAATAATCAATTACAATTAGAAGTTAATAATTTAAAAGATCAATTAATTAATACCACTACAAATTCAGATAATAATATTAATGATGATAGACATATTCATGAAGATTGTAATAAACAACAAAATATTTTGAAAACACAATTAGAACAAAATAAAATTGAAATTAATAATTTAAATGCAAGGATTAAATCATTACAAAATGAATTAAATGAAGAACAAAAATCTATTGATAATACAAATTTACAAACAAAACAAATTAATGATGAAAAATTATTAAAGTTAGAAACCGAGATTACAAAATTATCATCATCTGAGACTAAACATTTACAAGAAATTAAATCATTAAATTTAAAATTAAAACAATCTCAAGAGATTTTACAAGATAAAGAAGTTTCCTTTAAAAATCAATTAAATGATTTACAAAATGAAAAGGATTCAGTGAAAAATAATTTACAATTAGAAATTAATCAATATAAGATTAAAATTGATTCCTTGACTAAAGAGATCAACGATTTCCAAAATAATATTAC
Source organism: Monosporozyma unispora (assembly GCA_003708525.3). Classification (NCBI taxonomy): domain Eukaryota; kingdom Fungi; phylum Ascomycota; class Saccharomycetes; order Saccharomycetales; family Saccharomycetaceae; genus Monosporozyma; species Monosporozyma unispora. The sequence continues at coordinate 28,544 of PPON03000065.1, read as the reverse complement.
AAGCCAAGATGATTTAATTAATAAACAGAATAATACAAAGACACAATTAATTAAATGTCAAAAGGATTTAGATTCTAAAATTGAAGAATTGGAAAGTTTGAAAACTGTATTATCTGTTAAGACTAAAACCGTTAATGAATTAGAAACTAATAATTTGACATTATCACAAAACATAGATGATTTAATCATTAAATATAAAAATCAATTGAATAATAAACAAAGTCAAATTGATAATTTAAATTTAGATTTAGAAAAGATTCAATTACATTATGATAATAAATTACAACAACAAAATGAATCTTTGAATCAAATTAATGACTTAAAGAAAAAGATTATTGAATTAGAACAAATTATTTCCACCCATAAAGATGAATTAAGTAAATTAACTTCAAAGGATAATATTGTTCAATTAGAAAATGATCAATTAAAACAAGAGATTTCCAATTTAAAAATTGAACTCATTGATAATAAAGAGGCTTATCAATCTGTTAAAGAAGAACTTGATAACATTCTTTCACAATACAAACAATCACAAGATAAATTATCATATGATGATAATGAAATTGTATCATTAAGAGAAAAATTAGATGATTTAACCGATCAAGTATCTATTAAGACCAAACTTGTCACAGAGAAGGAAAATGAATTAGCAAGATTAATAAGGCAATCTAGTCAATTTAAGGATGAAAGAACACATTTAAATGATACAATAAATTCCAAGAATGATAAATTAACTAAAGCTAATGAAAGAATTAAATCTCTTGAAAATCAATTATTTCAAGCTACTATTAAGACTTCTGATGAAACTTTAAATATTATTAATACCAAGAATAATGAAATCCAATCATTAAAAAATGAATTAAATAAAATCAATAAAGAATTAGATAAGACTTTAAAGACAAATAATTTAATTGAATCAAAATTATCTAAGAAACATCAATCTAAGATTAAAGATTTACAAGATGAAATTAAATTATTGAATGATATGTTAGGTTCTAAAAATGAAGAGTATGATAATTCGATTCATAGATTAAATGTTGAAATTGATGATTGGAGACAAAGATATAATTCACTTAATGATACATTACAAAAACAATTAGAAGAAATGCATTCTTCTACTTCCTCTTCCTCATCATCAGAAAGAGAAAGACAATCTAAAGAAATTGATCAATTAATGAAAAATAGAAGTGATTTATTAAAACATATTGATAAGTTAGAATCAGACCTTCATTCTTTACAAAGGGATAATGATCAATTGAAATTAGAAAATAAGAAAATTAAAGAATCACATTCAAAATTATCTGATGGTATGGGTAAATTATTAAACAAATATAGAGAAAGAAAGATTGAGTTTAATAATAAAATAATGGATCTTGAAAATGAAAACATTAGATTAGATAGATTAGTAGAAAATGAAAAATTGAAAAATTATACCAGGCAAAACGACAATTCATTTTCTAATATTGATAATACATCTTCCATTCAACAAGATGTCATTGAATATTATAGATTGAAATATTATCGTGAAATTCGTCGAAATAATGATCAAAAGGTTAAGAACGAATATTTGAAAAATGTTTTAAATGCTACCATGCAACAGATGGAAATTGATTCTGCAAGAATTAAAAGAGAATTAGATACCACTTCATCACCACGTTATAATGGTTCCACTTCTAATTATCTTGATAATGAATTCAATAGATTTGATCGTCCTCACAGTGCAAATAGTCTAGGTTTTAATAATATACCGGCTAGATATTTAACCACGGAAGCACGAATTGCATTAAGGCATAGATTGAGAATAAGAATAGTGGCCATTCTATCCTGTTTAAAGATAAAACAAATCGCAGAGGAAAATAATAAATATAATAGAAGATTGGAATATCTTGATAGAAGGATTCGAAACCAGCGTGATATGATTCGTGATGATAGGTTTTCATGGTAAAAAAAACATTATAAAAAATTTATTCTAATTAGCATTAATATATATAATAATATTATTATTATTCCTATAAGTACATATATGTTGTAACAATTATTTTATTTTACTTTCCTTAAGAATATTTAATTATTTTGCGGTAGTTCTTTTGATATTGGTATACTCGGTGTTGATATCTTGCAAACGATTTTTAAACGTTTGTACAATCATATCTATTTGATCCATCATATCGAAATGATTCTCCAATTCATCACATTGTTTCAAGATATGTTTGAAATGGTCGATATTAACATCAATTAGCCCTCGTATTATATCATCACCAATCAATTGATTTTGTCTCTTACACAACAGATCAGTTCTGTATTGAATTGATTGAACACGATCATTGATCTTATATAATAAATAGTCGTAATCTACAATCAGTTTATTAATCCCTAAAGCATCTTCTTCCTCGTTTGACTTTGTCCTCTCATCGTTACCACTCATTTAACTGCGTCAAATTCACAATGTTATACCCAATTATTAGACTTCAACTCTAATAACAAACTATCTTTGGCCCCTGTCCCTTACTGCTTAAAGCCTCATTCTTCTTAATCTTATTATATTGCTGTTCTCAGTGGAAATTTCAATCTTTGAAAAGTGACAAATTTTGGACAAAAAATTGAAATCGACAACTTGAAGAACTTGACTTTGTTTAACGGTGGATTACTGAAACTAAAGGTGATTAGAAACAATAAGACGGTGAACCAAGAAGTTTTAAATTAGTGTACAAGACACACAATTAAGAATTTAAACTAAGATCCTCAACAGAAAGAACTAATTAAGTCTTTAAAGAACGTCTTTTGAAAAACAATTATAACCCTTTGACTGTTTATTTATTAAAATACTAGTTTGATAAGTTATATACCATGTCTGGAATCTATTTAAGTGACAGACCAGTGAGAAGAGCCCAACCAGTGGGTAACTCTTTGATGAGAAAGATCCAAAGAGCTTGTAGAATGTCTCTACCGGAACCAGATCTAGCCTTAAATTTAGATATTGCTGATTATATCAATGAAAAGCAAGGGGGCTCAAGTTATGATGCTTGTAATGCTATTGTGAAGTTGATCAATAATAGAGATACACATACCGCGGTTTTTGCTTTAGCCCTCTTAGATGTGTTAGTGAAAAATTGTGGGTATCCAATCCATTTACAAATCTCTAGAAAGGAATTTTTAAATCAACTAGTGAAAAGATTTCCTGAACATCCACCTTTACGTTACTCGAAGGTCCAAAAATTGATCTTAACCGCTATTGAAGAATGGTATCAAACCATTTGTAAACATGCCACATATAAAGATGATTTAAATTTTATTAAAGATATGAGAAGATTATTGAAATATAAAGGTTACTTATTCCCAAGAATCCAAGCTGCTGATTTAGCTGTTATGAGACCAACTGATCAGTTAAAAACAGCTAGTGAAATTCAAAAAGAACAAGAAATTGCTCAAGCTGCTAAATTAGAAGAATTAATTAGAAGTGGTAAACCAGAAGATTTAAAAGAAGCTAATAAATTAATGAAAATTATGGCTGGTTTCAAAGAAGATAATGTGGTCCATGCCAAACAATCTGTTAACAATGAATTGAACAAATTAAGACGTAAGGCTGATTTATTAAATGAAATGTTAAATACCACTAGTGAAGAAGATTTACAAAATAATGAAACCATTGAAGAATTATATGGTGCATTAAAGGGTGCTCAACCAAAATTCCAAAAAATTATTGAAGAAGAACATGAAGATGATGGTCTTGTTCAAGATTTATTAAAATTCAATGATGTTGTCAATCAATTATTAGAAAAATACTCTTTAATCAAAATTGGTAACAAATTTGCTGCATCAAATATCAACCCAGAAGCCATTTCTACTCAACAAATTCAACAAGAAAATGGTGCTAATGGTGGTGCTTTAGCTAATGAGATTAATTTAATTGATTTTGATAATGACGGTGAAACTGCCTCTCCATCACCTGCTCCACAACAATTAAACTCTGATCCATTAGCTGACTTGTTGGGCGATTTCAATGATTTATCTGTTACTTCTGGTGATACTACTAATCAACCAATTTCTTTAGGTGTCGGTGAAATTTCTTTAGATAATCCATTTACCTCTAATAACACTTCTATCTCCGCTGTAAACAGTAATAATAACACTACTACTAATAATAACAACACATTAGATTTGCTTTCACGTTTAGGTTCTAGTAATAACACAATTCCAATTAACACTGTACCTCCACCACCTCCAGCTCCACAACATAACAATGCTGAACCATTAGATTTGTTTGGTGATTTTACAACTCCAGAAACTAAGACTGTCCCACAATCTTCCGAAAGAATTTTGGTTAACAGTGATGCTAACCTTAAGGTTGATCTTCAACTTAACAGAGAATCTGATTCAGTTATCAAAGCTAAAATATTTTTCTCTAATTTAACATTTAATCAATTAACCAATGTTACTTTCTCTTTAGCTGTTCCAAAATCCATGCAATTAAAATTACAACCACAATCTAGTAGTATCTTAGGTGCTGGTGCTCATGATGGTATTACACAAGATGCGTGGATTGAAAATGCCTTGGCCACTTCTTCTAAGCCACTAAAGGTTAAATGGAAGATTACATATACAGCTAATGGTGCTCCTGTGGAAAATACTGCTGTCTTGGCTCTACCAAAGATTTAAGATGAATACAAGTAAATTACACCAGTGTTATGCAGGGTAGGTTGTGTCGGAGTCTTAAACATTTTTTTTCTTTTTTCATTTAAACATGCCAATACTATCTTAATAGCATTTCTTTTTACTTTTTTTACTTACCATTTTGTACTTTAGTATCATCATTACATTTGTATATAATCTATATCAATACTTATGTAGGGTCCCTTTATTCAATGAACTCACGCTTTCTTAGACTTTATCAATTTTATTCAATCTATATCTCTATATACACAATATCACAAAGTGATGGATAACTGAATTATATTAAGTTAAAGTATATGCAAAGTGTTTTATATGATCATATATAATGCTGGCATTAGACAATCAAAAAGTTAATAATACAGATGTCTATTTTTGAAATCTTTGTAAAATTTCATGGGGCGTAGGAGATTTGATCTTATTAGCATTGGATGCTATTGATTCTGAAGATGTTGTTCTATCATTAACAACACCAGTGCTTGCTTCTCTCTTAGGAACTACAGTACTATTTGGAACATTCAGAGTTTTATTGGAGTTAGCAGGCGATCCTTGTTGTGATGGATTAGCAGCAGCTTGAGCTTGTTGCTGTTGCTGCTGCTGCTGTTGTTCGTACTTCAAAGTTTTATAATACGATTTAGCAGCTTGAAGAGCAGTTTCCGGAGATAGATTCGGTTTTTGAAGTTGGATCTTACGAGCATATAATTCGATGATCTCTTCTTCTGTATATCTATATTGACCAGTAGCGCCTGTCTGTTGTCTAGTGGAGTTATTTGCAGTTGCAGTGCTATTACTAGATTCTGTTCCATCTACCGCGCTAGATGTGTTTCTAGAAGCACCTCTAGAAAGTTGGATGGATATTTGAGATTGAGAATTTGAAGTTTGCGCTTGATTAAGAGCTTGTGCTTGATTTTGTCCTTGACTCTGATTTTGAGCAGCTTGAATTTGTTTTTGTTGTAATCTGTTCTTTGCATTTCTTCTCAATTGAATGTCTCTTCTAAGAGCTTCGTCCCTTTGAGCCTTTAATTGGGACATCTCAGATGGAGTAGGAATTTTCATATTTTTACAATCCAATGGCTTTCTAGGTTGAGTTGGATTTGGGCGTGGTGCATTTTCTCTCTTTTTAATACATCTTCTCATCACTTCAAACATACTAGCCCAACGTAAACGTCTATGCCCTCTTTGAATGGATTCGTTACCAACACCAAGTGGTGAAATTCTTCTATTTTGTCTTTGTTGAAATTTATGAGCTTCAATTAACCACTGTTGTGCGCTATGGGCTCTTGGTCCCTTAAGATCATTAAAGTTGAACTTTTCATTTAATTGAACAAATCTTTCAAAACATTGCCATGGAGTTCTTCTTTCAATGTTGGATAAATAAGATTTGCTAGATCTATGAATCATATTAGCACTAATTAGTTCCCAATTATAAGCATATGTGTTAATATTTCTAACTAATTCTTGATCATCTTCAGGTAACCAAATAGTTGGAGTTCTGTTTTGTAAATATCTCAATGATGGTACCGGAGGCGGTCTTAGGTAATGACTTCTTCTATTCCCATAAAACATCCCTCTTCTTTTGCTCAATTGAACCAAAGATTGTTCATCTTCAACAAGTTGTCTTTCGATAAGTTTATAAAAATCATCGTCTTCCAAGGTGACCACGGATTTAGAAATTGGAGCAAATGGAATTTCAACTGATTTTTTTACTTCATCTTTCTTATTAACACCCATGTAAATAGGAATTTGATCTGCAATATTTCTTTCTGTTGACTCAAATTCTGACAAGGATAATTGTAATTTGAAAGGCTTGATCTTTCTTTCAGCCATTGATTTTTCATACTCTTCAAGTGAGAATTTGGGTAGACTTTTTGGAGTTATATCTTGTGACGGATCTGGTCTTTCTAATAATTTTGATATATCAATTGTTTTTTCATCTGATTCTTGGCCATGGGAATTTACATCATTGTCGGAAACCTCACCAGGGGTAGTCATTTTTTCAGAGTCCACTTCAGTGGAAACATGACTTTCTGACTTGTCATCTTCCATTCTCTTTTTATCTGTTACTTCATCAGCAGCCACTTGTTCCTCTTCTCCCCCAATAACGTCCATCTTATCCTCCTTCTCTTCATTATCTTCAAGAGTGTCCGCATTTTTAATATCTTCGATATTATCAGGAATGGTAATTTTATTGGTATCATTGTCAGATTTAATATCCTTCATTTTTTGATTTTCTTCCGTATTATTTGTAAGTTTCACATCATCTAATTCCTCTGTTGAAGAATCTTTGACTTTATCGTCATCCGTTAAGAAATGCGGCGATTTTGTATTAATACAACAAACATCACCATAATTCCAATAATCCATGACAGCTTGAGCAATTGTTGTACAAACAGCAATTTTATATTTTTTACCCTCATCAAAATCTGCTTGCATCCATTTTGCCTCGTCTAATAATGTCTGGCGATATGTATGTGTATTGTTCCATGGATCAATGAATTTCTTAGGTTGTCTTAATGACCAAAGTCCCAATCTTTTCAACTCTTCAATTCTTGAACTTACTACAGTAATTCTCGCCTCATTTAAAGCATTATTTATAAGTTCTGTGGTAAGTACTTTATGCGTTCTTGGAATTAAATTGATTAATGGTAATGTTTGAGCCATGTATCGGAGTTCCGCCAATGGGATAGCCTGGGCCACTTTTGATGGAACGTTTTCCTTCATTAGAAGATATACAAGATCCTTTGTGTTAATATTATCAGACACATAACCATCTGTTTGTTCAATTCTCTGTTCCTTTTCTAAGGTTAAATCTTTAATTAAGGGTGTCTTCAAGTTATTATTTGACGTCACAGGTGTAGTTTGTGGTGGTTTCATATTTGGATCAATGTAATAGGCAGTCCTTATCAATGGCGGTTCCTTCATTGCAGCAGCTTTCATGCGATCATAATTATAACTGACGTCTTCAAAATGTACTTTATTTTTCTTATGAGCTGGTTCATTATTATCATTATCATTTTCATTTTCATTCGAGATAGATTCATCATTTTTGGGTTTAATTCCACCATTAATCATTGTTCCTGCATTCCGTTTACCGGCATTCATAATCTTGAAATTAACATTATCAATACTTTCTGAATTATTTCTCAAGTTAGGTGTACTATTTGTGGTTTGTTTTTGTACTATCGGCCTGATTCCAGCATTATTAAACGAACTATCTCCAACTCTTTTTGAATCTGGAAGTTTCTTAGTATTTAGATTAGCAACAATATTTTTGTCTGGACTAGTACTCTTCGCTCTACTCGTGACAATTGATGGTGTTGTTGACGTAACTATACTTTTACTCCTTACATTCTTGTTGATGTGATTGTGATTATTATTATTATTCATAGTTTGAATACTACTTGTCGATATACTTCTTCTTCTAGCATTTCGTAGTGATCCCTTTAAAGATGTGGTAGTAAATAAAGGACTTGATTGTCTTTGTCTTAGAATATTAATATGATTTTGATGAGGTAATGTAGTGGCTTGGAATCTTCTATTCTTCCTTATATCATTTTTATTTAAGAAACTGTTTAATTCACTTCTAAAATCATTTTCATCTTTAATATTTAGTAATTCACTTAATCTGGAGACACAATACAATTCGATCAATTTCTTATTTCTGGAATCCAAAAGGTTATTATTTGATGGAGACTGAGTGATAATCTTTGTATTGTTATTAGTATTTGGTGAATGAGAATTGGAACTACTATTACTAATGGAACCACTTTTGGTCCTAGGTGGAGCACTTGAATGTTTCGAATTCACAGAATGGGACTGCTGCGTAACATTGGCCTTGGAAGACATGTTGTGTATGTATGTGTTCGACTAGGGGAGACCTGTTCAACTTAGTATGTTATCTTTAAAATCAGAAGTTTGATGGAGATATCAACAGAACACGATATAAAAAAAAAGATTCAAAAAATGTGGATATAAAGCCAAAGTAGACACTTCAAGATAAGTTTTGCTAGCTGATAATACTCTATGAACACCAAATGGATGAATCGTGAGTCCTTATCTAGACGTATCGACCTGTTTCCAACAATTGTTTGTGGGGTCTTAATTACCTGATGGCGGTTTGGGAAGAAATCAAATTTCGTTTTCAAAACAAAGAAAAATTGAAAAAAAGAGACATCAAAGCTGCACGTGATCTTCAGAGTGTCAGTAAATACAAACAAATCTTTATTTAGTACTTTTATTTAATACATAGTTTACCAGCTGGAAATCTCTTGTTCCAGTTCATTGATGGCTTTGATTAATCCGTCATGGGTCATGATCATGTAAGAGCTGATGATTCCCTTCTTGGCATCGGATTGGAAATGGATCTTGGCATGTTTTTCGAAGAATCTATCTTCTTCATGGAAGTAATCAATTTCATCATTCTTAACACGCTTCTTGGATCTATCCACTGTGGATTTCGTTAAATCTTCATCAGTATCAAAATTAACTTCGTATTTTCTGGATACTATAATATAGAAATCATAATTTTCACCATTACCTAGGCTTTGGGAAACGTCATCTAAGGTGATTTTGTATAAAGGTGGCACCACTTCTGGTGGCATATTGATTAAACGCTCACTCATAACAAGTGCACATCTTTTGTCCCCAGTGTTATCGAGAGTTTGTAAGAAAGTGGCCAATCTTGGATCCACTTTCATTAAATATTTAGCATAATCACTACTCTTGTTGTCCTTATAGTCAATGAAGGAAAGGAAACAATATGGATCAGATTCAGGGCCATCTGTCTTTATTGTAGTCATTGGAGAGGCTAACATTAAATCAGCTAAAGCACTTAATTGTATTCTATTACTTTCCTGTGGACCAAATAATTGACGGGAGAGATTTTTTAAAGCATGGAAATCCACATTTGGGTTACCATTATAAAAGTCAAAATCAATATTGACAATCTCTTCCTTGTCATCAATCTCGATATCCTTGCCTGTAGCTTCCTCATTTTCAGAATCAGTACTACTAATATCAATTTCAGATTCCTCAGAAGAACCGTTTCCTTCTTCTTCGTCGTTACGTCTCTTTCTGTTTGTTAATTCACTTAGCTTAAGGGTGGTCACCATTGTTGTGTTATGTATTTGTTTTGTCGAGGTTGGTACACTATCAATTATTTTCAATATTAACAGTTAATAGTGTAAAATACTCAGTAAAATACTCATCGCATTGTAATTTCAATCTTAAAATTTTTCAGTTTTTTGCGATGAGATGAATTTTAAAGATCGTTAAAATAATTATGAATATTTAGAAAGCATTTGGTGGTTGAAAGCATTAGTTTCTGTACCACTTTCCCCATTAAAAGTTTTCAAAAGTACCCCAGTATAAACAACCTGTTAGTGTTCCCATGTCTGATAACGAGCTTTTGAAGCAAATTGAACAATTAAAGGCTGAAAATGCCACTTTGAAGAAAGTATTGAATGATTACAAATCAAACGATGAATACCCAATGTCATTGGAAGAATACAGACGTTATGGTAGACAGATGATTGTAGAGAGTACCGGTGGAGTCAAGGGCCAACTGAAGTTGAAGAACTCTAAAGTATTGGTCATTGGTGCTGGTGGGTTAGGTAGTCCCTGTCTCCCTTATTTAGCCGGTGCTGGTATCGGCCAAATTGGTATTGTTGATAATGATATTGTCGAAACTTCAAACTTACATAGACAAACTATTCATGATTCTACAAAAGTAGGGATGTTAAAATGTGAATCTGCGAAACAGGTATTAAATAAATTAAATCCTCATGTTAATATTATCACATATCCGGTAAGATTGAGTTATAGTAATGCATTTGATATTTTTGAAGGCTATGATTACGTTTTGGATTGTACCGACACTCCATTAACCAGATACTTAGTTTCTGACGTGGCTGTTAATCTAGGGTTAACCGTGGTATCTGCATCTGGTTTAGGTACTGAAGGTCAATTATCAGTCTTAAATTTTAAGAATGTTGGGCCATGTTACAGATGCTTCTACCCAACTCCTCCTCCTCCAAATTCTGTTTCTTCATGTCAAGAAGGTGGTGTTATTGGACCCTGTATTGGGCTGGTAGGTGTTCTTATGGCTGTCGAAACTATTAAGTTAATCCTTGATGTTTATACTGTAAAAAACTTCCAACCATTCTTAATGCTGTATTCTGGGTTCCCACAACAATCTTTAAGAACTTTTAAGATGCGTGGTAGAAAAGCAAATTGTAAATGTTGCGGTGATGAACCAACAATCACTCAAAATGCCATCGAATCTGGTGAAATCAATTATGAATTGTTTTGTGGTTCTAGAAATTATAATGTTTGCACTCCGGATGAAAGAATTTCTGTTGAATTGTTTGAATCTGACTACCATACTGCTAAAAAGGATAACAATTATATTCTTTTGGACGTTAGACCTTCTCATCATTTCAATATTTCACATTTCCCAGCTGCTATCAACATCCCTGTGAAAGAATTAAAGGATATGAACGGTTCATTTGAAAAACTAAAGGAAAGAATTCCAAATGTAACTGAAGACAGTGAAATGTTAGTTTTATGCCGTTATGGTAACGATTCTCAAATTGCTACAAGATTATTAAAGGATCAATTTAAGATGTCTGATGTTAAAGATATTAGAGGTGGTTTCTTCTCTTATATAGATTCCATTGATCCATCTATTCCAAAATATTAAACAGATCACTTTATATGACGTTACAACTTTTTTTTAGTCTTGCTTTTACATAGTTGAGTTTATTTATACATATCTTTTCCGAAAATTATACAAATTTCATCTAACAACTGTGATATTATATCTTCTACTCAAGAGGTAATCCCTCGATAGTTAATAAACCGGCCATGTTACTAAAAGCGAAGAATTTACAACCGGATATAGTTTCATTCCACTTAGTTGCAGAGATCGTAGTTCCTGCTGGGTGGATACCAATTTTATTAATTTCACCGTTACTCAATTTAGTAGTGGAATAAGTGCTGTCTAATCGATATTGTTTAGTTTGAACATTATATTCCCATTCCCATAATTGTAATGATTTATGAATGGAGCTTGAATTTTTAATACCAGTTAATATTTTTCTTGCTAAATTTTCTACATAGACCTTCCCATCTGCTGTACCAGTTAACAATAATGGATGAAATTTAGCAGTACCCAAAGATATAACAGTTGATTCTCTTGATATTATATTATGAGAGGCAAAAGAAGCCTTTGTGGTCAAACAACGAAGAGAATTAGACGCATCACTATACACAGCTAATGACAGTTGAGGTGAATAAACCATTGGCATATTGTTGTTACCACGAAGTCTTAAAAGTGTACATTTGGTGCTATAAATATCTCTTGTATCATAAACATGGAAATAACCATCAACAGCAACACTTGCTACTGTAGGGCTTTCAAATTGAGAATATGAAGTAAGAATGGATACAATATAAGAATCATGAACTTTATGATAGTAAGATGGAATATTTGTTGCATCAAAAAGATCAAATTCAGCCACATACCCATTTTTAAACCCACAGACAATTAATCCTGGTGATAAAAAATCAAAACATGTAATATTTGAATCATTTAAAGAAACAGATATTGAAGGTTTTTCACATTCTAATATCATATGAGCATCTGCCTTCTTGATCTGAATACCTTTACAAGCACCATCTTGAGCCACAAAGGTTAAAAGGCCAAGATCATCAGTGCTTGTATATCCTTCGTGCCATTTTAAATTCCATGTATCCCCAAAATTATGTAAAATGGTTTGAAGTTTAACAAACTGTAATGTTGCTGGGTTAAATTCAATAATTTCAATACATGACACATGCGCTTCTCTATCAAACATTTCTAAACGTGGATCAGCTGGATTTTCACTATGTTGCGAAATTGCAACCGCCAAATATTGGGTATTTTTATTTGACTCCTTATTTAACCAAGCCATATCTGTTATTAGACCACCTGTATTATAAACAAATCCTTTTCTTGTGCCATTTTCGAAAACTGGAAATTCAACTTTCTTGCCTGTGTTCAAACTTGTTTCAATGTCACCTATTATCACATCCAATGGACATTTCCTATATTTAAATAATATATCTAGAGATTCTTCATCTAGTTGTTTGTATTGTGTTTCTCTATTAGTCAACTTTTCATCTGTAATAGGATATTTAGCACACAACGGTTCAATGCTGACATAGTATTTAGACTCAAGATCAATATTTGACTTTGGAAAATCAAATAAATGTGTTTCAAACCCTTCTTTGATTTTTGCTAACTGTAAAAGTCTTCCGTTATGTATCCCATACAATCTTTCTACTTTATCTCTGGCCCCAGATAAATCTTTCAAAGACCTAACAATTCTGTTTTTGGCCACTAAGATAGATTTTTGTCTTGCTGTGGATTTAAGTTTAGGAGTAGTTTTACGTTTTTTGGTAGCTGCAGCTTTGGCTGGAATCTTTGATTTTCTACCTCGTTTCTTCTTTGAAGTTTGAGAGTCTTCTAGATCAATATCCTCTTCTTTGAATTCTCCATCATCTTGAAGACTATTATCTATGACTAGATCATCGTCGATTAAATTATCGTCATTTCCTAGCTCATGATCGCTGTCGCTTTCAAGTAATACAAAGTCGCCATCGGCGTCGTCCTCGTCATCGTCGCCATGAGTCTTTTGTTTTCTTCTGCTGCCGGTATTCTTCTTGTTATTGGCCTTAGCATTTTTACGATTGAAAGTTTTTGTCTTAGCGTTTATCTCAGACTCATTAGTCTCTGTAGTAGTTGAATTGACAGTGTCAATTGATACATCAATATTATTCTCATTGCTAATGTCTTTATCGAATTGAGCAAAATCATCTAAAGATACTAACTTATTTAGATTTTCAGTAGCCTTTTTAGATGCCGCTCTTCTTGGTCTTCTCCTAATGGATTTCCTATTCTTTTCTGATTTGGTAGTAGTTGATGTCTTAATATCTTCAGAGATAGCTCTTACAGCTTGAGCTACAATAGAACTATGATCTTCATTCATAGCAAAAAGATTATTATCATCATTAATCAATTGCATATTATTTTCATCTATTGATAAAGTTGATTGATTGGTTGGATCATTTCCTGGTGTGGTAGTTTGATCTGAACTAGTCTCTTGATCCTCAGACATGATAGTGTCAGGTAGATCCATCTGTGTTAGCAGTGATATGGTAAATATTTAGATGATGATAACCAAAATAATAATAAGGAGGAAAAGTTAGCTCAGTATTAAAATAAGTCAACCTAGAAACTACTTTATAGGCAACGAGTAATATAATATACAGGTTATGATTCCTTATTGCAGTCCTGTTTATTTGATTTAATGGGTTTAAAGGATATTTCAAGTTTCAAATTTGAATTAAAAACAAAATATTGCTCCTTCCAAAATTTGAACGCGTTCTCAATTTACAAAAATTAATCTTTAAAGTGTAACAGACAAATAAAAAAAGTTATAAGAAAAGTTCCAGGAAGGATGTATAAAAAGTTTCTTATATATATGTATTAATGTATAAGAGATTGGTAAAATTATATATATTTTTATTACGTTTAGTTTTCTTCATTTTGTAGTTCTTGTAAAGCATTATTCAAATCTTCAATTAAATCATTTGCATTTTCTACACCAATAGAAACTCTGATTAGAGTTTGATCAATGTATGGATCAGTCATTGCTCTCCACTCCACTAAAGATTCAATCCCACCTAAAGAGGTTGCATGGTGGAAATATTTCAATTTTGGAGGAAATTTCTTACATTGGTCCTTAGTCTTTAAAGATAAAGAGAATACAGGGCCATAACCACCTTTCAATTGCTCTTTCACAAAAGGTTCAGTTTGTAAAGAAGAGTGATACAATTTATCCAACACTTTATCAAATTTTCCACGATTATCATTCAAAAACTTGACCACTTTAGTAGCATTTTCAGATTGTTTTAATATTCTCATTTCAAAAGTTCTTAAAGATCTTAATAACATGAAACTCTCTAGATTAGCCACATTAGTACCTAGATAAATTCTATCATCTTTTAATTGTTTTGCCACCTCATCATCTTTAACCACAATGACACCACTTAATAAATCGGAATGACCACCAAAATATTTAGTAGCTGAATGCATAATAATGTCACAACCAAAACCCCACACGTTTTGTAATGGTGGTGGAGCAAAAGTGGAATCAATGATTAACAAGGCACCTTTAGCATGAGTCTTATTAGCAATTTCTCTGATATTATATGAGGTACCGTATGGGTTCACTGGTGTTTCCAAATGAACAATATCACCTTTTTGAGCATGTTTTTCAATGTCTTCTAAGGGATGTTGTTTCATCCCGTTTGTTCTAGTGATAATATTGGCAGCAGCACGACAACCATGATAACTCTGCCCAATAAATAATCTTTTTGGCTTGAAATGAATGATCGCAGCATAGAATGCTGAAACACCAGAATTATAAATCACCGCATGACCTTCAAGAATATCTGAAAAGATTGATTCTAGTCTAGTACTATTTGGATGTGCTAATCTTGAGTAAACAGGTTTCTTTTCCATGAAATCTAAGTTTTCACGTTCAGTCCATGGAATTAAATCATCATTATCATAACGGAATGTGGTGGAAACATTAATTGGGGGTGCGACATCACTCACCCTATTGTCTTTATCATCATCATGAATCAATTTAGTCGCTAATCTGGCCATTATGTAGGTGTAGTTATAGTAAAAATTCTTGGTTTGATTGAAGGCAAGTTTAAACGTCAATTGAAAAACACTTCTTCGAGAAAGTGACTTTGAAGATTGATTTTTTCAAAACCTTTTTATATGTGGAATGGTCAATCGATTACAGATAAACACTAAGACAATAGAAGTATAAAGAAAAGACTTATATTGAACACAAAATGAGTAATCCCAGTGTGACAAGAACAACTTGTGACAGTTAGAGGAAAGTAAAGACAAGCCCATGGTCAGCTCTGTGTATTCTTACCGAAATTGGTAAAGCATTCACTTTTATTTTTACACAGTTTCCCATAATCATATGACATGACACAAGGTCAAAAATTAAGGCGATGAAAGGAGTTTTCCATAAGTTGTTGTTTAAATTGCAAGTGGTGTTGCATTGTTATTTGGAAGGTAACTTATTAACCTTAAAGTTGGGTACTTATCACAATGGATCATATATCATGTCAAAGTCGAATAGTCTATGTTTAAAAGTATCAAGACGTCATGACCCCACAGTAAAGGAAAGCACATTACTATTATTATTACTATTATTATCACTATGGTTACAGAATTTAGATCTTGGAATGTGCCATTTTTTGAAATTTGAAAAATATTGAAAAATTAATTCCGAATTGAAAATATGTTAAGAGCAATGAGTACACAACGATTAAGAAGAACACCTGCTGCGACATAATTAATCTGTAAAGGTGTGATTTGCTAGTGTAATATTTGCTAGTGTAATATTGACTGAAATAACTCTATTATAGTGATAAATTAGTTTCGCTCTATAACATTCATAATGAGTTCTTCAGATAGCGATGATGATTTCTTTAATGTGGCACAAAGTGAAGCAGATTATAATTTTGACGAGGCAAATGTGTTAATTCAATCAAAGACTCAATTATCCACAAATCTAAATCTTTCTAAAAACACTCCATTATCCAATGGTCCTTTAGAAAGGTCTAGTTCTGAAGAAAGTCTTGTATCACTCCGAAAGACTGATACTGAAAAGAAAATCGAGTCAGCCAAGAAAGATGATACAATTACTACCATGGAAGATAAATCCCTGGAAAGAGGTAGAACTAGAACTAGAAGTGAATTTATATCTTCTTCAAGTTCATCCTCAGAAGATTATGGCCTTGAGAGGTCAAGGTCTAATTCACTTGATTTGGAACATAAGAGACCTAAAAGAATCACCACTGAACCTGATGAAAATGATGATTTCTTTAGAGAACTTGAAAAGATGAGCTCTCCAACAACAACCAATAGTGTCACTAATCTTGCCACCGAGTTGGATAAAGAAAAATTCTCTGACTTAGACATAAATTCCTCCAGTGAAACAACACCTCTAACTGCTTCAAGATCTTCATCAATTCCTATGATACATTCCAATCCAAAAAGAATTTATAAAATACGATTTCTTTCAAAGCTTGAAGGTACAATAAATAAGAGTGTTCAAGTGAAAGTGTTAGGTAAATATACTTTTGAAAAGATACTACCCCCAGCATTGGCAGGTTTAATTAAAGCATTTAAAGTGCCTTCAATAATGAAGAAATTTTATGAACCTAATAATGTTTCACTTTATAGAAATGAAAGTATGAAATTATTGAAATTTATGAATTGTAATTCATTAAATATCCCACAAAGTTTTGAAAATGAAATATCTGATGTTGAAATTGTCTTAGTCTCTAAGGATAATGAAAAGGAATACGAAAAGGAAATTAATGATAAAATATTTGAAGATAAAGATTCCATAGCTGATTCTACCACAGAATCGACACTTAATAAAAACAAATCTATTGGCCTAGATAAACTTCAATTTGAGCAGCAGTTTGAAGATGAATTGAAAGATAATGAAACAAGTGTAAATGCTACTGGTATAAATTTAGAATCATCTGAAATGGCCGATATAGATGAGCCATTAATGAAAATTGCTCTATTGGGTCATGATAATAAAAAACTTTATGTTAATGTAAGAAATTCAACACCATTTAGTAAATTGGTAGACTATTATAGAATACAAAAACAATTACCACAATCCAAGAAGATTATACTATCATTTGATCATGATGATTTAGATTTAAATGAATGCGTAAAAGATCAAGATATGGAGGATGAAGATGTCATTGATGTGATTGTGAAATAATCCCGCGGCAAGTATAAACGTTGTTGATACCTGTTTTTTTGCAAAACTTAATACTTAATACAAATGATATACAAGAACAGTACGTCTTTAACCAAAATGTAACAGTAAGAACAATAATAAAATAAATTTTTGATGGATGGATGCACCAACTAAAGAGAATATATGATTTGAAACCAAAGAGTTGTCGGCAAATGGGCTAATTCAAATGCGCCCCACCTCATTCGAAAAGTTTTTGATCTGGTAAAATGAAGAATTCTCATTTCAATTGTTGAACAGTTTATTTATTAGAGTATGTATCGGTTGTAATCTCTAAGTGTTCCAGTCTATATAGAAAATATACAGAGAAAAAATATATTTTAATAGTAATAGCATCGAGAGAAAAATAAACGAGCGACGAACTGGCTTACCTTTATATATTAATTGATAACGGAAAGGAGTCAGGCAATATTAGGATGATATAGAGAAAAGATGAGAAAAGGGACAAATTAAATTTACACCTGTATTTTACTTAATTCATTTAACCATAAACATCAATAAATAAAAAGAGGTTATGTGCCATAATAACGTCTTATGAAAGTTAAGGATCTTAAAAGTTTATGTTCTCATATAGGTTTCAGGCATGGTTGGTTAGTTTCAAAATGTAAAAATATTTGTAAACAGATACCCTTAACTCATAATGTCTATTGGTATTGGTTGTGTTTGTATTGCTCTGTTACGCTCTTTGAACATAAAATGGAGACCAAAAGATTCTTATCGAGTTAAGATTCTGCTTGTTGAAATTTGGCGCTTACTCTGGCATTTGTTTTAATAGTTGAAACTATACTATTTGCTATACATTTTGTATAAGCTATATATTCATTAAAAGGAAAACATTTACCAGATAGAGAAAGAGAATACATTAATTTTTCCCAATAGTATCTACTAAATTCACATCTCTATTAATATTTACAACAACAAAATGTTACTGATTTAACTATTAGAATTAGTTCCTTATCGCAATTTTGCTCTATATAAATGGAGTAGAAGATACTTCGAGAAGTTGTTATTTCAACATATTTAAGAGAAGGATATATATTACAATATTAGATGTCTGATGTTATGAATGTTTTTTTACGCCCCAAAAGATAATTACTATTAAAGATAGTCACCGTTCTCGTAAGCTTTACGACTAAGTGTAAATAGTTGAATCTGTTTTTCTTAAGTATACACACCTGTAACAACTTAGTATATATCATATCTGTGTAATAATAAACTGTCATAAATCTCTTTTTATTTTACTTTCACTTCCTCAAAAAATAGAAACAATCTGGACAAATAAAATGATTTTTTGGTAATTAGAAAACTAAATTAGGACGAGAATCTCTTAATAGAGTGAATCATGACGTATATTCCAACAGGAAGTAAAAACAGTGAAATATGGTGCTACATTCTTATGAAGATATGTTACACATTTTTTTTGGACAAATGAGTTATTTAAGCCTTGTTGGCGCAATCGGTAGCGCGTATGACTCTTAATCATAAGGTTAGGGGTTCGAGCCCCCTACAGGGCTAATCTTACTTTTTGCCAGCTTTAAGCCTAGTGTAGTTTCTAATACCCTTTTTAGAGCTATATCCTATTGTCTTATCCTCTCATCAATGATTGACTATCTTTCTCATTGGCATCGTGGATTAATTGACTAAGAAAAACTACGTTTGCTTCTTATTATACTTTTTGTTTTTTGAAATCTATCCCCAGAAAGTAGTTGTCTTCAACTAACACCTCTTGAAGGCCGGCTTCAAAACCAATGTCTGTTTAACATATTAATTTATACACTTTGTAAAAAAACTATTTTTGTAATTGTCCAAGTCCCTATCTTTTAGTTGATTTTTGTCACTAAAATCTCATGCAAAACACTAATTCCTACAGATTCAAATTTTCTTTCAAGTTTTAAGATAAAAGATTTAATATGTTGTATTTTAGTAGTGGGTAGTATTCTTTTGCGTAATTTATTTGAGTCTGGTTTTAGATTGTTTATTTTTTCAACTTATAACTTAATTTTTTGTTTAATATTAAAACTTAACTTTTTGTTCCAAACAATAATTTTAGGAATTATTTTTCTTCTTCAGAAATTCCTTACCCTATATTCATAGTTTTCAAAATTTACCAAAACCTATAATCATGTAATAGTAAAGAGTTTTGAAGAAGGTTAGAAGAGGTGTGGTTGGATATATTTTTTTTTATCTATTGGAAGTAGATTTTTTTGTCGAATTTTTTCTCCCAACAAAGCAAAATCCTTTAAAACAACATTGAATCTTTCTTTCAAATAAATAGCAACATTTACCCATTCAAAGGTACGAATGAAGTGTTAGTCGTCCCAAGTGTCTGTAAATACATTTAATTTATTCAAAATATACTGTGACACCGCTCGTTCGAGATGATATATTTACTAAAAAATTGAAAAATAGTTAAAAGTGGCAAAGAAAGCATTAAAAGGTAGCAAGTAGTTCATAATTAAAGCAGTATTGCATAGAAAGGTATTTATACAACCACCACCCCACAAGAGTAACCAAATCAATATGAGCAGTGAAGTTTCTACTAAAGAATCCACTCCAGCTAATGGAACTAATGAAGCTTTAATCAAGAAGACTTTAGATGAAGATGATCAATTTGAAGATTTCCCTATAGACACTTGGCCAGATAGCGAAACAGTGAAGGCTGCTGGGTTAGCAGACAATCTTTGGGAAGAAAACTGGGATGATGTTGATGTTGATGACGATTTTACTGCCAATTTAAAACAAGAATTGGAAAACCATAAACAACAACAGTAATTAAATCTCATATGAAACAAAAAAGCATCCCCAATTATAATATATCCATCTGCAAAAATAAATTAAGTGTACATTACAAATATCTCCCTCTGATCAACTGTTAATGTGAAGGGTAATCGCACTATTGAATATATCCTTATATAATGTCTATAATAATGTATTTAATATAGTATGATCGTTACCCGGATATTGTATTTTTTTCACTCCAATTTATTTAATTTTGAAATTTAATAAAGGACCCACTTAAAGATAACTTTTAGCCGGTGGCAAGCCTGTTCGAGTTAGTTAATTTGACATAAAAGAAACCAATAGACCTATTGATAAGTGGTATAGAAACAGATAGTTTGCTATTTTAGTTAAAACCACAAATATAAACGATACTAATTGAGGAAAAATGGCTACTTTAGAAGAACTAGATGCTCAAAATTTACAACAGGAGGATGAACTAGATCAAGAGATCTTAAATTTATCTGCACAAGAGTTACAAACTAGAAGTAAGTTACTTGATAATGAAATTCGTATCTTTAAATCAGAATTACAAAGATTAGCTCATGAGAAAAATGTTATGATGGAAAAAATTAAAGATAATAAAGAAAAGATTAAGAATAATAGACAATTACCATACTTAGTGGCTAATGTCGTTGAAATAATGGACTTAAATGAAATTGATTCTAAAGAAACTAATGAATCTAACACACAAGGTGGGAATGTTAATCTTGATAACACCGTGGAGGGGAAAGCCGCTGTGGTGAAGACATCATCAAGACAAACTGTATTCTTACCCATGGTTGGTCTTGTTGATCCAGATAAATTGAAACCAAATGATTTAGTGGGTGTTAACAAAGATTCTTATTTAATTTTAGATACTTTACCATCAGAATTTGATTCTCGTGTGAAAGCTATGGAAGTGGATGAAAAACCAACTGAAACATATTCTGATGTTGGTGGGTTAGATAAACAAATCGAAGAATTAGTTGAAGCTATTGTCTTACCAATGAAGCGAGCTGATAAATTTAAAGAGTTAGGTATTAGAGCTCCAAAAGGGGCTTTAATGTATGGTCCACCAGGTACTGGTAAGACCCTTTTAGCTCGTGCTTGTGCTGCACAAACTAATGCTACTTTCTTAAAATTAGCAGCCCCACAATTAGTTCAAATGTTTATTGGGGAAGGTGCTAAATTGGTTCGTGATGCATTTGCATTAGCTAAAGAAAAAGCCCCAACTATTATCTTTATTGATGAATTAGATGCCATTGGTACTAAACGTTTTGACTCTGAAAAATCTGGTGATAGAGAAGTCCAAAGAACTATGTTGGAATTATTAAATCAATTAGATGGGTTTAGTTCGGATGATAGAGTTAAAGTGTTAGCAGCTACAAATAGAGTTGACGTCTTAGATCCTGCTTTATTAAGATCAGGTAGATTAGACAGAAAGATTGAATTCCCATTACCCACAGAAGATTCAAGAGCACAAATTTTACAAATTCATTCAAGAAAGATGACTACCGATGATGATATAAATTGGCAAGAATTAGCCAGATCTACAGACGAATTTAATGGTGCTCAATTGAAAGCCGTTACTGTGGAAGCTGGTATGATTGCATTAAGGAATGGTCAATCATCCGTGAAACATGAAGATTTTGTAGAGGCTATAGGGGAAGTTCAAGCAAGAAAGTCCAAGTCTGTTTCATTCTATGCATAGGTAAATAAATAATATTAATAACAATAAAAAATAGCAGTTATATAATAACAAGAAGTATACTATCAACGTCAAGATTAATAATGCAATAACGTATCTTAGTTGAAATATATACTATTTTTTCAATCTAGCATATATATTTTCCCGTCTACTCCGGTACATAATACTTTACTAGTTTCTTGAGGATGCCATGCTATTTGTGTAAGTGGTTTCTTTCCAGGAATTGTAATCGTTTTCAATAATTTTGTTGTGGTCCAATCCCAGATCAGAATCTTACTTCTAATATCACCAGAACAAATATAATGTCCATCTGGCGAAAACGTCAATCCAATACCATAACCAGATGATTTTTGTCCTCTAAACACTTTATTTGTATGACGTTTATACTTAGGTTTCATAGAATAACTATAAATGGAATTATCCATACTTTGAGAACAGAAATAATTCTCAGAGGGATGAATATCAAGACTAGGCATAGAATGTTGGGTAGTATCACTTATTTGTTTAATTGGGATATTTATTTGATTATTCCATATTCTCACTGTCTTGTCTTCAGACGAAGATATAAATTTAGACCCATCTGGAAAATATTTCAATGCTAAAATACTGGATAAGTGATGATCGTACTGTTGAACTAACCCATTCTTCTCCTGTACACGAATATCGTAATGCATAATCTTAGAATTAGACAATCCCACAATAAATTCGTTACCATTATCTAAGGGTCTTGAATCAATAGCATTAGGTATACTTTTGAACTTCAATCGTTTAGTAACCTTTCCAACTTCAGTATCCCAAACTTTTACAGTTTGATCAAATGAGGAACTAATGAAAGATGAACCATCACTGACAAAAGTTAGAGTCTTCAGGGCCTTAGAATGCCCTTTATAATCACGAACACATTTCTTGTCACCATAAAAATTCCATAGTCTTATAGTATCATCGTTACCACCCGATATAAACAAATGCCCAGTTTTGGGTAGAAATTTTAATGTATTACAACCATCAATGTGACCATCAAAAGTATGTACAATTCTTTTGGGTAAGTAACATTTGAAAGATAGCGCAGGTTTATATAAATCGATATCAATATCTTTTAAAGGTGTCAGAAGATTTCGTCGAAATTTTTTGTCTTGATATTGTGTATCATACAAAGTAGAGGTTTCATCTTCTAAGGGAACTTCATCCTCTTTGCCATCATTATCTTCATCTTCACGATATTGTATATTTTTATCTCCAGAGATACTGTTACTCGAGGATTCAGATCGAAAACCATTAGTACTATTATCTTCTTCGTCACTGCTCGACCATGAACCCCATGGACCTTTACTTTTACGCTGTAATCTCCTTCTTTTCAGTTCTGTTTTGCTTAGTTTCCCTGCTCTCTTCAATGGATTTACCCTTTTATCTCCGCCTTCTGAGGCAGTGATTACAAATTTCTCTTCATATTCTGATTCGGATCCTGAATCTGAGGTATAACCAATTAATAATTCCATTTCTTCTTGGATTTATTGTTCCATTCTTTTGAATAAACCTTCAAGTCTATAAAACTCATCTCTAATTAATTTTTTCAAAAGTTTTATGTATACAAAAAATTTACTTAAAGGAAGCGTTAACTCTCTTCGAAAGAGGATTAAACTTAAAGATATCAATAAAAGAATACAATATTATGCAGTTATAATGTACATGATGTGAAAATAACGATTTATAATTATTATCATTTCACTATTTTATATATTTTTAGTCTATCTCAAAAAATCAATAAATTAATTTCATTACTTTTTATGTTTCTTTAACTTAGAAACAATGTTAGCAATATCAGATTTTTCATCATTGTCGTTTGATGATCTCTTATTACCCTTATTATTCTGTTTGTTCTTATTTTTATCCTTACCATTAATCTTACCCCTACTACGTTTACTACGTTCTTCTAAAATAGTCTTCATAGCAGCAGTTTCTTTGAAATCTGGTTGAGATGGATCAATGGCAAAATCACGATCTTCAAAAATTTCATTAAATCTATCATCGTCAAGGTTTGGTTTGAATTCATCTTCCACAATTCTTTCCTTATTTTGATATTTGGATCTTTTCTTCTTTTCTTTTTCAGATCTAAGAATTTCATTCATATTGAAATGTGCCTTGTTATTGATTGTACTCTTAGGATTTTCTTCATCTTCATCCATCATTAATAATTCTAATTCAGCTTTCGCCTTGGCATCAGCTTCAGTTTCAACATGTTTCCCTTTCTTACCCTTAGCTGACTTTAACTTATCTTTCTTTTCTTGATGAGCAGCTTGTTTCAATTGTTTAACCTTTTCCTTTCTGGCCTTACGACGTTCCTTTTCTTTACGTCTAATTTTATCAATTGTGCTTTCTTCTTCCTTTTCGTCATCAGTAACCTTTGCATTTTCATCTAGACCTGGAGTAAATGTAATTTCCATATCAAGACCTTCTTCCTCACCACTAGCTTCACCCTCTTCATCATCACTAGCTTTATCTTTACCAAAAACACCACCACCAAATGAGCTTTTGGCTAATGCCTTTAATTTATTCTTCATAGAATCATCAACCTCTTCTTCGTCGTCTTCACTGTCAGATGCAAGATATGCTTTGAAATCCATATCATCAATTTCTTTTTGAGAAAATGCTCTCTTGGCGATTTCCACCCTATCAGCAGGTGTTTCGTCCCAAGTTAATTTAACATTAGAATGTTGTAAGGCATCAGTACTGAAGTTTAAAGGTTTATAATTTTTTGGTAAAGAATCACATTCATCTCTTGGTTCATCATCAAAATCCATACCTTCTGGAACATATCTAATATCAAACATATTAGCAGTCGATTCATATTCGGTGGCATCACAGTTTTCATAAATGGCACGAGCAGTTTCAATGTTATTACAATAAACAACAGCATAGTAATATCTTAATCTTTCTAATTGATATTGACGTAAAGCTTTGGTATCAACGTCCTTTTCAGCATCACCTTCTTCATATAAATCTTTAATATCAACATCAGAGACATCACTTTCTTCATTATCTTCTTCGGATTGTTTACCTTTAGCATTCTTCTTTGATTTCTTCTTTTGGAAAAGTTCTCTTGGTGGACCTTCTACTTCTTCACGTTGCATTCTTTCTTTACCAAATTCACTTGGGAAGATGCAAATCTTTTCAATCTTACCACCACGAGGAACAAAACTTGTAAAAGTAATCATTAAATCTGAAGATTTAACATGATCCCAATCTAAATTAACCACAGCTAATGTGTTAGAGGGTTCACCAGAATCTGGTTGTGATTGATTTTCAACATCAGATTCTTCTTCTTCCTCACTATCAATCTCACTTTCAGAACATTCTGAATCAGAAGAGGTGTACTCATCAGAGGAACTCACATAATCAGCTGGAACTTCACCACGAGCTCTGTCCACAACAACTTCTTCTTTTTCTTCTTCTGCTTCAACATTACCACCTTCTTTCTTTTCTTCATCCTTTTCAAAATATTTATCAAAATCTTTCAAATCCTTAGAGTTAGCACGGGAATCATCAAGTCTTCTACCATATTTATCAACTTTAGCCTTCTTCTTAACTTCTAAATCCTTCTTACTGAATCTACTGTCTAACCTAACTTTTAAATCTTTGTTTTTAGCATTTCTGAATTTTGGATCGCTATAAAATTTAGAAAATCTGGGATCATTTGATTGAGTATTTTCAGACATCTTCAATTGTAATTGGTTTTAGATATATTTCAGATAGTCTCAGAGCCTTACTGCTATATTCAAAAATTATATCAAATTATTATATAAATTTGCGATGAGATGAGATGAGATGAGTTTGCAAAATTTTTTTTTATTGAAATTGCAATTAAATTTTAATATCACGTGGAAATCTGGCACACGTCACAAAATGGAATACAAAAATGGATTTTAAATTATTCTATAAGATATATGAAATTTATACAATCTATTTCTTAGATTTAGTCTTCTTCACCAACTTCTTCTTGACATGTTTCTTGACTTTAGTTTTTCTCTTTTCTCTCTTAGCATCCTTAGCTTCTTGCTTTCTTTGTTTTTTTAAATCTTTGTCTTCATACTTCTTCCCCTTCAGTATTTTTTCTCTGTCATCCTCATAGTCACTATCTTCTTCTTCGTCATCATCCTCGTCATTATCTGAATCATTTTCTTGATCGTCGTCACAGCCATCTTCTTCATGGTCATCGCCAGAATCGGAACCACTATCATCAGTATCTGAAATGTCCTCATTTTCATTATTCTCTGAAGCGTTGAAATTCTTCTTATTATCTTGGGCTA
This sequence comes from Monosporozyma unispora, assembly GCA_003708525.3. Classification (NCBI taxonomy): domain Eukaryota; kingdom Fungi; phylum Ascomycota; class Saccharomycetes; order Saccharomycetales; family Saccharomycetaceae; genus Monosporozyma; species Monosporozyma unispora. The sequence continues at coordinate 2,190 of PPON03000065.1, read as the reverse complement.
ATAGACTTTTCAATAAATCAAATTTACCTTCAGTAAACCTATCAAAATCTCTTTCTTCTAACCCACTTAAATTTCTAACCAAATACAATGATCTAAATACTTCATCTTCTGCTTCATCTTCCTCTGTTTGTTTTATTGGTAAATTATCTCTCACATAATCTCTTAAATCATTATAATCTTTATAATCACCATTAAAGTTATCTAATTGTTCAGCAATAACAAATTGGAAAATAATTTTTTCAGGAAAGATTGAAATCCCCATCTTTTCGAAATATAAATTAACATTTTTGATATCCATTCTTAAGAAATCTAAACTCATTGGATGTTCAGGTTGAACAGATTGTGAAACATCGATAACATATAATTTATCATTATGCACCAATGTATTATATTCTGATAAATCTGCATGAACTAAACCACACACTTGATATAAAAGTCTCATATATGCCACCATAGTATGATAATAATGTACCACTTCTTCTTTATCTTGATATGGATAATCTCTTAATCTTGGAGAAGCAAACCCATCCCCACGATTTAAAAACTCCATAACTAAGACGTTATTTTTAATTTCAATAGGACGTGGTACTGGAATCACACCACTGACATAAATACGTTTCAAATTACGAAATTCCTTTTCAGCCCAAATCTTAATCATCTTTCTTGGATTATGTTGAGATCTTGAATTTCTAAATCTAAATTCACCATCCACATATCTTTCACGATCTTTGAAGACTAAAATAGAGGTCTTAAAAATCTTTACAGCATATTCCTTTTTGTCTATAGTTTCTTCATTATCATTGCTTCCATTTGGTAAAGTAGCTTCTTGAGTCATCTTATTTATAATTTCTTCTTCTTGGATTGTAGACCCACGAGGAATACCATCGCCAGCAAATGCATGATAAACATTAGCTTCTTTACCAGTAGATAAGCACCCATTAAAATCTGAAATGATCCCACGATTCATTAAAGCTCTCAAGAACCTCATAGTTCTTGGATCTAATACATTTTCCACAGTGGCACGATTAGCTTTATCTTTATTTGATTTGGCCTTCTTAAAGGATAATTCATCTGTTTTAATTCTATGTGAATATTTATCCAAGATTCTAGTATTAATATGTTCCTTTTCCTTTCCTGAGGAGATATCTAATTTATCAAATTGTTTAACTAAACTCATCCTTACTCGGTCTTATTCTTTATATATTAACTGGTAATTTACCAATAGCTCATCGCTTACCATCTGAAATTAAAAATCCTCTCTTTAACCATTTGAAATTGGAAAATTTTCCAAATATTGAAAAACGCTTAAAATAAACAAAAAAGGTTGAATTGATTCGAAAAGCGCTACAGAAAAAAGCAGACACACTCTAACATATCCCAATCCACAAAACATAACAACATGGCTAGAACGATATCCAGCATGCCAAAGGTACGTGTGAAATATTTCTTCAATCAATTGTTTTAAATAAATACTAACAGAGACAAAACAGTCCTTTTTCGGTGTATTACCATTATATATTGGTGTTGAAATTATTCTTGGTATCACAATTTTAAACAAATGTAGTGGTGCATATGGTATTCTGGCTGTTTTCACTGGACATCCATTAGATTTCATGCAATGGATCAGTTATTTATGGTCTGTTATCACGCTGATTGTCTATGGTCAAGGGTTATACCAAATTCATAAGCCTCGTGTTTATACCTTTTCACAAATATTAGTGACATTTACCATAGATACCGTGATAACATGTCTTTTCACATTATGGTTCACTGCAGTTTGGTTCGGTACCGATAATGTTGTGGAAGAACCTGCATTATTGAAAAGAGGTGAAGCCAAATTCAGTCAAGGTGCTAGTCAAGGGTATGAATATACCGTTACCATACTCATCACAATGACTAGTTTAGTGTTTAGATTTTATTACAATTATGTTCTTGCCTCTTTTGTTCAAGAATTGTTGAGAAACCCTAAGTTCCTTGTGGATCAAGATGATGTGGCCCAAGATCTAAAGAACAAGAATGGTTTTACTAGACTATGGATCAAGAGTCAACGTGTATCCTACCATTGGTGTCGTCGTTTCCTGATCTAGATCGTCTGACTGATAGATATATATACCTACATATACATATACATTTTCATTATTATTATTATTATTATTATTATTATTATTATTATTATTATTATTATTATTA
>PPON03000064.1:0-62909 GCA_003708525.3 Monosporozyma unispora | reverse complement strand
ACTGTAACATTAACGTGTCTGTGTGGCGCCATGATTTCAGTGTAACCACTGACACTAGAAAGGAAGTGGTTTTTCTTTCCAGAACGAAGCAATTGAGAGACCAAGCCTAATTCTTACAGGAGATGCCTCCTTCTACAATTTTCCCAGGAATCCCGCGCACACGTTTTATTTAGAGATTTGAAATTTCCACATTTTTCCTAAAGGGACAATTCCAATTTGAGATTGAAGAGGTGGTACAGATTTCTAAAAACAGTCTTAGTTTCAGCAATTTAATAAAATTTTCCAGAAATTGTATTGAAAACTCATTAAAGTTATAACTAAAGATCTCATTCACTTATGTTTATAAACACCTCTTGTTTGTTGTATGCATTGTTTTATTAACTTGTTAGCAAAAAGGCCAGACACATAATTATAAAACTATGCCTGTATGTTAATTAATTAAATTATGTTTCGTGACAATTGGGTCAGACAAATCTAAAGAGCGTTCAAATGAATTGTGGAATTTTGGAAATGACATAACATTGATATATTATATTCACACATATTTACTTTTGAAAGTGTTCATAATTGAAGTAACTACCTTTAACTTAACAAATTATTTATAGTCATTCGTTGACTACTACATTTGATATATTGAACTCCCTTAAACTTTAAAACTCAAATAATTAACAGGAACATCTGTACTAACTAAAAAACTGATAAAAAAATTGGTTCAATATCCAATATAAATCAAATATTTTGTTATAGGCTCAAAAATCTTTTATTACCAAGCAAAAGTTAGCTAAGGCTAAGAAGCAAAACAGACCATTACCACAATGGATTAGATTAAGAACTAACAACAAAGTTCGTTACAATGCTAAGAGAAGAAACTGGAGAAGAACTAAGTTAAATATTTAATTGAATTTTATCCTATTACAATTCAATTTCGTTATGTATTTAACTTTGCATTCTTCAATTATTATATAGATATATCTATTTATATATTTTGCATACTCCATGTATAAATAATTTTTCATTTAAAATTATAACATTTCATTGCATTCGTTTCATTGTATTATTAAACTTTTTAATAAGAATAACTGTTGTTTTTTTGTATAGGAGGGTATATGTATATGTATGCAAGAGGTAGTTATATATGTATATGTATGCAAGAGGTAGTTATATATGTTAAAGTAATGACATTATACTTATAAGTTTATCATTTATTTTGTAGCTGAAAACGTTTAGACTAATCTATCAAAAAAAGCTTGGTTTTGGACCAAAATCATCTTCTTGAATCACTGCACCAGCCTTTCTTGTCACTTCTACGTATTGACATTCTTCAGTTTCTAAGATTTGACTTGCTGTAGGTCTTTTCTTATAATCTGGTTCAATCATCCATTTAACCATTTTCTCTAAAGATTTACCATCAATTAAAAATTTAGGTACCCACGCAGGAATCTTTGATCCTTGTGATGGAGCCCTTGAAACCATAGTATGGTGGTCTGTATTGTATTTGTTTAGATTTAAACTGTTGTTATTATTGATGCGAATATTATTGTTTGTACTCATATCTGTATTATTATTATCATTATTACTGATGTGACTAGAATTTTCGTTTAAGAAAGAATTATAATCATTTATTCTTGTGTCCACTTTAGTACTAGCCGTAGAGAATAACGATTCAGAATGAATCTCACTAGAACTTAATCTACCAGCATCTGATAAGTCGCCAGATCTTAATTTGTGCCAAGCGTTACCATTATCTGGTAACACGACATTGGCGGCAATCTCAACAACCATCAACCCTAACGAAAATATATCAGCTCTATAATCATAAACACAATCAGATATGATTTCAGGAGCGATATATTCTCTATCACCTTCATTTTCGAAACTCAAATCTTCTAATGGTAAATGGGTAGCCATACCAAAGTCTGCTAATTTTAAATTACCTTCAAAAGTAATCATCACATTAGCAGGTTTAATATCTAAATGAACAATATGACATGCATTATGAATAAATCTTAAAGCTAATGATAATTCCACTACAATTTTCCAAATTCTCCAATCCTCTAATCTTTTCTTTTTTGAGATTATTTGTTCTTCAAGAAACTTATCTAAATTACCATTTTCATAATAATTTGTCATAATATAGAAAGTATCCATTTCCTTCCATGAACTAATAAAATCAATAATATATTCCTTCCCCTCTTGATCATTTGCGGGAGTCTTATTTATCTCAGCTAGTAGACTGATCTCTTGAATAATTCTAGCTTTAGGGTTATGCTTATTAGGATTAACAGATTTAACAGCATATTTGTTCCCTGTGTCAGGTAATGTTACTTGATAAACCTTTGAAAATTGGCCTTGGCCAATGACTTGAACATTATTAAATTGTTCGTATAAATGGTTATCTGGATTCACTGGTGGCTGTGGTATCGTTCTATTTTTCACTGAAGCATTGATATGTCTTTCTGTTCTCTTTGAATCAATGTGTGATATTTCAATTTTATCTGATGGTGACTCGATTTTGATAGCGGGGGGGTTAATTTTCGAACGATTCATATTCGGTCTTTCTTGTCTTTGAACGTCTTGATTATGGTGGAAATTTTTCCTTGTTGGAGTAGCTAAACATTGCTCATCTGAACTATTATTATCAGAATCAATTGTTCTCACAGGTGATATACTATTCTTAGCTCTTGTAGGTAATTTGATTGGTGGTGGAAATTTATGGAAAAATGACAATGAACTTTCAGGATGATGATTAGCAAGTTGTCTTGTTTGTGCTTTCAATTGTTTCTTCTCTGATTCATTTAAATCTAAATCATCATCTGTACCATAAAGATCATCAGTAAATTGTTGTAAACTGTGAGTTAATTCGATATTTTTGAAGATGACTGACTCTCTTGATTTTTTGATTTTCTTAAGTCTCCTATTACTGTTATTACTATGTTGTGGTGATTGTTGATAATATTGAGAATATCCATTACCAGAATATAACATATCTTCATTGATTTGTGGTGATGGACTTCTTGGAGACCCCATTAACGATGGTAATTTCAATTTGGGGGTTAAAATGGATGGAGATTTAGTGAATGTCAAATTATGGTTCATACTATTAATATCATCGTTATAAATTATGCTATTATTGAAACCACTCCTACTTCTATTATTAGGTGAAAGATCAGTTTCTTGAAATATTGGTGAGAAAATATTTGTATTTGCATCCTTTAAGGGATTTCTTTTTATTGGTGTATTCGGTATGATTGATATCTTATTTCTATTATTTAATATTTCATCTTTGCTCATTAATTTTGATTGTAATCCACTATTGTTCCTATTGGTACTATTATTATTTGGTGAAAATAAAGGTCCATCATTTGTAAAATTGCTTGTATTTTCTTTATTTGATAACACATCATTAGCCGGTAATAAATGTGTCATTAAAGGTTGTCTTAACAATCCATCATGTTTTCTAGTTACATTTCTTTTCGATTGGATATCAGGTTTCATATATTTCCATCTCGTCAATGTGTCTGTATCAGTAATAAATGGAGATAAATGAGATTTTGAAGCAGTTCTTTTCAATTTGGGTGTAATGGGGTTCGTTTCATTAAATGGAGACCAACGATCCATAGATTGATCAACAGATTCATCGTCTTCATTGATATTTTGCAAATTGTTACTATTTGTTGTAGTAGAGGAAGTGGTAGGGTTTGTGGTAGATGTATTAGTATTATCATTTTGTTCTGCGCTATTTTGTAAATCTTGTAAATTAATCATACTCAAAGATAAATTTAAAGTACCAGTACTTCTAGTTAATTTATTATTTGAATATGGGAAGAATTTTAAGTTATTCTTATTGTTCAATTGATCATCCTCTGATGTCTCATGTTGTGATATATTTGTCATTGTTGTTAAATTTATGTTATTTGAATGATGCATACTACTTCTATTCTCTTCACTTATATCAGATTCCATATATGTATCTTCATCATTATGACTATTATGGAATGGGTGACTACCCTGTGACATCGTATAGTTATGCTTGTTCTTGTTCTGATGGATAATTTGTGAAGGAAATTATATGTATATTGTAGTTTGAACGTATCAAACTTTTTTGTTGAGTTAAATGGTATTCTTTTATATTATATGGTTTTCTTTAATTCAATTGTATAATGACAAAAAAAATACAAAAAGTTCAACTATCTAACCTTAATCTTGGAAATCAAATTTATGGGAAAGAGTTAATTAAAGTATAGCAAATCTGAACTAATCTTATCTTTTATTCCAAAAATTCCACTTTAGTTCCAATCGTAAATCTGGAAAGAAAAGGTCCTCAAAAATGACGTTGGATATCTTGACGCGTCAGTAATTGAATCGATGATTTCTTGTTTATTCTCAATTTTGGAAAACCATGTCATCGCCAGTCGCGAAATTGCAATTAATGAAAAATTCGGGAAAGTTTAAATTCGCGTCGTGCAGGAACCCTTGGACCCAATTGGGAAATGATAAGATAAAGAGAGGAAAACAATAGAGGAGACAATCTTATCGGCAAATTCCCCGATCAGGAACATTACATTTTTGTCTCAAATTTAATTGTATTTGATTTTTATTGCAAAAGTATGATTTATAATGTAATTATTATAGTGTGTCTTTGACCTGTTAGTGAATCCAAACACAAATTCTATTCATTGTTAGTCCGTTATTTCTGTGATTGTAACTTTAACATAGTGCTTTTCTATATAAAATTACCATTATAACCTGTCTAACATCTTGTTAACTTCACTTAATATCATTTGATATCGCTGTCCTTAGCAAATATTAAGGGAGTTTTGCTCGATTTCTTAAAATTAAAAATTAAAATCACTCGGCGGTTCGTAAGATACGACACTAAAACCCAGCCTTCCCCATATTAAATTCATTTTCACACGCCATTTTCTCATTACTTGCAAGAAATCTGGGATTTTCAATTACTGAAAAAAAAATTAATTAATAGCAAGGAAAAGGATATTGTGTATGAATAGTTAGAAGAAACTTTAAACAATATTAATATAGTACTTACATAAAATATCATTGTTAATATAGTTTTAAACTGATTTTTAGATTTAAAATAGTGACAATTGATATATTACTAGCAATTTCAAACATACAAGGACTGTTCTACTAAAATTTATAATTTTTCTTTTGAGGTAACATCAGTAAACTTAAGACTTTTGCAAAGATGAGTCAAGAAAGAACAGAATATTTTAGTATTTTAACTGCTAAACAACCATATGAAGCCACTGAAGCAATCAGAATTAGACTGTCACAAGCTAAATTGATTAATAAGGATTTTTACACTTTTTTCAAAGAAATTACTGATTTGAAAAAATCATATGCTCAACAATTGAGAAAGATTATTGCCGAAAATGAAGATCTTAATAAGATTTTAGCTAACCAAATGTTAGAAAATCAAGTCTTAACCCCTGACGAAATGACAAATTTTAAATTCGATTCATTAGGTGAATTAAATGGGTTATGGAATACGGTTATTGATGAACTTAAGACTGATTTGAAATCAAGCACTGAGTTATATAACGTTTTAAACAATCAAGTTGTGAAAACTTTGAAAAATTCTACTGAAAATGATCCGCATTGGTCTGAAAGTAAACAGTTACATTCTAAATTAAGCCAAGTGGCAGCTACTATTGATCATTATCAAAGGAAAGGTGATCAATCTAGTAAATTGGATCAAGCTAATTCTCAATGGGCTGCTCAAGTACCATATTTAGTCGAAGTATTTGAAACTTTAGATTATAACAGATTACAAACTATTAAAGATTGTTTGTTATCCTATCAAACTGGCTATAGTGATTATTTATTAACCACTACTGGTAATTCCGAAAATGTTATGGCCAAATTTTTAGAATTTGAACCAAAGAATGAAATTGACCGTTTTGCTAAAGAAGCCTCAACTTATAATTTCATCTTAAGTAATTCTCGTCAAGAAAATTCCATCAAACAACATGAACATCAACAACAAGAAAAGACCAGAAATTCCAATAGTAGCCCTGAAAAAAATCAACACAGAAAGAGTACTTTAGGTAATCTCGGCCATCGTTTCACTTCTTCTTCTACGGTGGTACATCATGATTTACTAAATAATGAATTTTCTGATTCAACTAATAATAAGTCACTAAAGACTAAGAAATCTTCCAATAAGTTGAGATCAAGAGTGGGATCAATTTTTGGTAAGAAATTCTTGAGTAATAGAAAATCACAAGTTTTTAATTCAAATACTGCTACTCCAACTATTACTGAATCACCAAACTCAAGTACTTCTGATTTAAGATCTTCTAATAATAATAGTAATACTAATGTTAATACTAACAGATCTCGTTCATCAACTGCTAACCAAAGGTATTCCAGAGTTCCACAACAACAGCAACAGCAACAGCAACAGCAACAGCAACAAAAAGCTAGTAATGCTTCTGCTCAAAGAGCATCTTATGTTCCTGAACCAGTTGCCTCACCACAATTTGAAACTCCACAAAGGTCTCAATTTGTTCCTCAACAACAACAGCAACATACAGCCGCCTCTCCATATCTACAACAACAACAACATATCAACTCACCAACTACTTTAGATACTGCACCAAGATCAGAAATTACTCAAAATAGAAATAACGGTACTTTACCTCCACCAAACAATGTTCCAGTTTCTCAGTCTCCAGTGGAAGCTCAACAACAACAACAATTCAAACCACTACCATTACAACCTCATGAACAACAACAGCAGCAGCAACAATTCCAACCTCAACAACAGTATACTCCTCAGAAACAAAATAATGGTAATTTTGAACATTCACCAATCCATATTCAAGCTCCTGCTGTACCACCTTCAAGAAAGCAAACACTTTCTGGCCATCAACCACCATTAATTCCATCTCCTGTGAAGAAAGAACCTGTTGTCCAACAACCACAACAAGCTCCACCACAACAGCAACAATTATATCAACAAGAAAATAGTACACCAGTGCAAAGAAATGTTTCATTATTACCAACTCAAATAACTGGTGAAATGACTCAATTGAATCCACAAATGACTGGTTCTTCTGCTGCATTGACTGGTCAATCCGTTTTCCATCATGCCACCAACACTACACAATCGTTTGGTCTAAATGCAAGTGTTGCTGAAGTGATGAATGCTACTTTTAAAGAAGGTGTCTTACAGGATTCTCATTTGATTGGTGAAATTGCCTTGAATTACGTTCCAAATCCATCCTTAAATGGTGGATTACCAGTTGGTATTAACTTAAAGATTAATAATGCCGCCAAATTTGATAAAGTTATCTTAAATCAAGCCTTTGTGGAGCAAGTTGAACAAGAAAATTTCAAAGTTAACCCACAATTTATTGATTCTAGAGTCCTTGGTGCTATTAAATACTCTATCAAGGAACCATTAGCCCCAATTGTTGTTCATCCAATGTGGAAATTTGAACAACATCAAGCTAGTGTGGTGTTGACTATCAAGATTGCTCCATTTGTTCCAGAAAGAGTGAGAAAATTAATCTTAGAAGATTTTGTTGTCTATGCTTCTATTGATGGTGCTCAAGCTACCAATGCCTTATCAAAACCACAAGGTTCTTTCAGTAAAGAGAAGAGAAGAATCACTTGGAGATTTAAAGAACCATTATTATTGGATAGAGATGGTGAAGATACAAGATTAATTGCTAGATTCATTACAGATGGATTAGCTCAAGAATCAAAGAAGGGTATTTCTATTAAATTTATTCTTCATGAACAAGAAGATGAACCAATTACCGTTGGTAGTGGTATATCATTAGCTGGACAAGAATTAGATGTTGATAATCCATTTGGTGGCGATTGGAACACTATATCCACTGCTACAACCTTAGCTGCTGGTAACTATATCGGTTTAGCTTAATGACTTTTTTTGAAACTTGTAACGATACTTTCCTCTTCCCCTATGTAATGTAAGTGAGACTATGTATGATCTTATTTTTTATTCCTTATATATATAATATACTATAATATTTTGTTAAATTTATTACTAGGTTTAAAACATCTATAACGGAGGGCTTCCCTTGTGAGGTAGAGATATTTAATTTGTAATTTTTAAGGATATAAAACTATAGTCAAGTTATATAAAAAAAATAGAGTAGTGCTTTTTAAACAACTACTCGTTTAAAGCAATAATAGATCTCTTGGCAGTGGAGCCAGCCGAGGCTGGGTTGACCCCAGTGACAAACTTACCGTCAGTCAGAGAAAAGTCATCCCATGGACCCAATGGAGCCATATATTTGATACCACATTCTTTGAAAATTTCACACACAGTTGGAACACCTTTTTGTTTCATGATCTTATCAACACCCATGATCTCTTCACCTTCATCAGTGAACCCAGTTAATGATTTACCTTTGGCAATATTTTCACCAGTTTTCTTATCTTTTAAACCAGCAAAGATTACAGGACCATGACATACTGCAGCAATAACTCCACCATTAACGTAGATTTTCAAAGCTAAATCTTGTAGTCCAGTGGCAGTTGGAAAATCAAAACAAGAGCCGTGACCAGCAGCTGCAAAGAAAATTTTGTAGTCATCTGGATTGACATCAGAAGCCTTCTTGATTTGTTTTAAGGCAATTTGAAAGTCAGATGATTGATTTTCGTAATCCTTTTTATCTTGACCCTTTAAAAATGTTTCAGTCAATGAATGGTCATCCCAACCAAATTTACCAGTTTCAGAAACAAATTGAACCTTGTATCCTTTAGCCTTGTATTCATTAAATGGATGTAAAGCTTCGACTAAGAAGACACCAGTTTTGGCACCATCGTCATAGAAAATATCATTGTACGAAGTTAAAGCAATTAAAACTTTAGGGGAAGGCATTTTAGGATGGGTGGATTGTTGTTTGTTAAGTTTAGCTTCTTCAGAGAACATAATTTGAAGGTCCAATTATCATGTCTCTAACGTCAGAACCTGGCAACTTTATATATGAGTTATTTCACGTCTTTTGTTTCCTGGTTTCATCTTCTAAGGGGGAATATAACCGTTCTTGAAGGATTTTTCAACAATAAAGGCCTTGTTGTTGAAACAATTGCCAATAGTTAATTTGTCTTGAATTTCATTGTTCTGTTAAGGATCCCTATTGTTACTAACTTTTTTGATTTCCGGTGTCTCATTTCTGAAAATTTCCCTCTCCGTGACACAAAAGGTTCTTTTTGATTCCCTGTTAAAGTTCCCACAAGTTAGTTTAATCTCTAGTAGGTTATATTCTAAAAGCAGGTAAATATTTTTAGTTAGTGTTTGTAAAAGGATTGAAAAATGAAAGGCTTGGTTTAGAAGTGAAATTGTAACAACATATGTTTTGTTTTTGAACCCATTGGTTGTCACCCGTTGCAAGAGCATTTTGGTAATTACTAAGTATTGACCAGATTAATTACAAATATGCTTCCAAAAGAGTTAGATCACGGTTCCGAGAAATTAAGGTGTAAGTCAAGGTGGTTCATATTACTGTGAGCACGCCTAGATGGAAGATAATTGTTTCATAATTTTGAGTAAATCAATTTTTAAATGCTTACCAGTAGAAAGTAACACGTATGTTCTTCTTTCTCCGGTAATGTGTTTCTTACAAGAAAATGATTATTTGTGGTTTGCCCCTTCATCTTCCGTGGAACCAATATAACCGTGGAGTAAAGTAGGCTCTACTTCCTATCAAACTCCACTTTGTATTACTTCGTTAGTCAGAAATATTTCTAATCTGACGAATTTCTAATTACAAAAGGCCTTCGGATCCGAGATTTAGAAAATTTAAGGCGGATCCGAGATGTGAAAAATGATATACAGGCTTAGAAGACTACCTTAACAATACTAATCAGGATGACTAAATTGCTCGAGAGTAGTAACACATTCAACTTGTCTTGTAAACATATAAAAAAAGTCCAATTCTTAAAAGATTATTGGAATTATGAAGATGTTAGTTATTTATTTAAAGAAAGAACACATCAAGCTAAAAAGTTAATTTGAAAACACTATCCAAACAAATCAAACATCCAAAACAAAAATGAAGGTATTTATTGTCTTTGCTCATCCAGAATTGAAATCTTTTAATGGTTCTTTCTTAAAAAGAACTGTTGAACATTTAGAGAAAAAAGGCCACGAAGTTAGAGTCTCTGATTTGTATAGAGAACAGTTTAAAAGTGTCGTTGATGAAAAGGATTTCCTAAATTTCAAAGAAGGTGATAGATTGAAAGTTGCTTTTCAATCTTTTCTCGCTACAACTGAAGGTAAATTGACTGAAGATGTCAATAAAGCCCAAGAAAATATGAAATGGGCTGATCTGGTTATTTACCAATTTCCTTTATGGTGGTACACTATGCCAGCAATTTTAAAGGGTTGGTTTGAAAGAGTTTTCACCTGTGGTTTTGCTTACGGTGTTGGTGTTCATGATGAAACCCATTATGGTGACAGATTTGGGGAAGGTGTTATGGCAGGTAAAAAGGCAATTCTTGCAATAACCGCTGGTGGGTACCCAAGCCATTATAATGCAAGAGGTATCAATGGACCAATTGATGACTTACTATTTCCAATTACACATAACATATTATTTTATCCAGGTTTTACTGTTCTACCATCTCATATCACTTATAAAACAGATAAGGCAGGTGACAAAGAATTTGAAGAGTCATTAAATTCTTTTTTGAACACTTTAGATAATATTGATACTGTGGAACCAATTCCATTCCGTAAACAAAATTTTGGTGATTATGAATTTCCTTCAATGACTCTAAAAGAAGGTTTAGAACAACAGAATGAAGCAGGTTTCTCTATTCATATTAAGAAATAAAACAGTTTGTACTGAATTATATAATCTCGTTTTTAACTTCTATTTAATCCCTATATAGTTGAAAAAAAACTTTTCGTAATAGTTTGCTACCTTATTAGAAACTTTTACCCCATTATAGATGAAATTTAGATGTAGTAACACCGCTGACTGAAAGATTCTGAGCCTAAGAATTGTATGGAATGAGATAAAAAAAAAAGGCAGAAAACTAAGAAAAATAAAAAGGTGAGGCTTTCAAGTTATAACTGATATTATGAATACAAAAAAAAATTGTGATATATAAGAAGACATGTAACTTGGGGTATGATGATTACAATTTAGATTTTTTTCAATTATTTTATATCTTTTATAGAAAGTTCATTTTTGAAATTAGGATTAAAAAAAGTTTATAATATTTGAAATAAACAAAATTTGAAATTGTTAAACAGTTATTTTTTAACAACTACTAATGGTTTAATAATGTTAATTAAATTTTTAAAAGCTTAACAATTTCAACTTACAGAATAACTAAAAAATGTACCTTTAAAAATGGCTTTATAAAAACTTTTCCTAAGAATTTCCTCTAATAACAGGTGTCCAGTTAAATTAAAACTTTCAGAGTATAAGGTCTATCTTTACCTTTGTTGTTAATATTTTATGATTTAAATTTCCAACAATTTGTACCATTAAATATGAATATTTCAAGTGTTACAGATGATATAATTTTAAAAATAAGGATATTCCTTTCTTTTTAAGAATTCTATAGAAATACGGGCGTGTGGCGTAGTTGGTAGCGCGCTCCCTTAGCATGGGAGAGGTCTTGGGTTCGATTCCCAACTCGTCCATTTCTTTTTATTTTTTGCTGGGTTCTAACTTACTTGCTTTTAAGGACCTCAATATCTTTTTACTAGTTTAGAATCGGTTAGATATTGTTGTTGCAAGTACCTAGTAATGTCTACATTCAACATAGTAGACCCAGTTGACATGTTGTTGTTAATATTGTCAGTCATTTAATATTCTTATTGTGTGTCTTCTTTTTCTTATCTATTATTATACATATTGTATATGCTGAATAAACAACTTCTTGGAGTATTATTCACTCCATTTATATATTAATTAATCACATCACCAATGATTGGAATTATCTTCAAGATTGATAAATTCATACTAGCAATATTGTCATCACTCTATGAGTCTAGAATATTTGTCAGCAATATCTTTGTCCCCAGTCTAGATCCAGAGTTTATCTTTGTCAGTAGTATTTTTAGAGTCGTGTACAACAAATATTAGACAGAGATCAACTTTAATCGGAGCCATTTAGCATTCATTATTGTTGGTTAATTTTAATATGTGTCGTTTTACCATCACCGGTTATGAAATCTCAAAATTTAAATATATTTAAAAATCTATAGACGAGTATAATAAATTAGTAAACCTTTAGGAAGATTTCCAAAGCCATACACACCGACCTCACCCAGTTTCTCAGACTTAACCTTAAATCTAACATGAGTAGTCCATATGCTGTTTATTCCTCCCCTCAAATCCCCCAAAAAACGTTTGAAGTCGATCCTCAAAATCCACGTTATCAAACTACAAATGGTAAAACCACTGGTCCAAGTGATTATGTTTTAAATGCTGGTCAGATCGACAGAGATAAGCCATCTGATCCAAAGATGGATCCATCCAACTCGGAAGTCCCAACCTATTTAAGTAAATTAAGAATGGAATTAACTGGGGTTCAAGATGACATTAACGAATTCTTAACTAAACAAATGGAAGTCGCCAAGAATAAGAGAGTCAAGGTCGACACCCCTAAGCAAAAAGCAAAGGAGTTAAATGAGTTTGGTGAAGAAGAAATTGAAGAAGATGAAGCCTATTGAATAAGTTGGCTTTCATTCTAGCATCCTTTTCACTGTTCTTTTGCGTTTCAGGTCAAGATTGACTTAATAAATGACATCTTACTGACAACTATGCTTACTACATTGCCTAAAAAAACTACTTAACATGGTAACATTACCAAGGTTTCCTCGCTGTTAGCCTGCACTATGGATCAACCAAATTGTTGATCTATGCTCGACCGCCTTTATATTTTTTTGCTTAAAGTATTTCTGGCTGAAAATGATGTCAATTCCACATATTTGACTCCAAAACTCCATTAATAGTTACTTTAGATTTACTATACAACTTCCATAATGTGCATTGGATTGTATTATACAGTTCCATATATTTATGTATAAATATGTACATTATTCCTATTTAAGTAACACTTTGTATTTATATCACCGAACACGAGAGTATTGGAAAAAATCAAACATACTGGACTTTGTTGCAGTAAATAGATGCAAGTTTAAAGACTAATGCACTAGATCAAGTTACTTTTAACAACTTGAGGGAAGACAGATAAAGAGCTCAAGGAAGTGAATACACTACACGTATCGCTAATTGAATAGATATCAGTTTGCATTTTTATTTTAAGTCAACTGAAATTGGCTTGTATTCCTGAGTAAACTGCTACTATTAATAGGTATAATCGGGATCATAAAGATGACACTTAAACCTAAATCTAACGATAGATCCCGTCGTCCATCTAACTCGTGGCCATTAGGTCTTCCACCATTGACCAATGTGAAGAAGTCTTGGAGGAAGAGAAATGCCAAAAATTTGATTATACCATTTGTGACTTTATGTCTTCTACTGTTATATTTGTTTTCTGGTAATTTTAAAAAGAGAAACGTAACCAAAAAACCATACCCAGCAGTTCATGGCGTTTACCATAATGAAATTCCAGCTTCTAGTAATTTGATTTTCCCTCAAATTGAACATTCTGCACTTTTAAAAGATATTGGTGTTAGGGGATTATACATTTTAAGGTTAGAATCAGATGGTGATAAACGTTATGTTTTAAAACCAGAAGAAAAACCATTGTCTGATGAAGAAAAGAAGAAAATTACTAGTCAAACATTATTAGTCAAAAAATCATTCCTTGATCATGGTAAATTGGTATATCGTAAGAGTAATAGTCCAGAGACTGTTGTTGTGACACTTATTGATTTTGAAAACTATGAACTAGACACTTTAGTTAGTATTGTTCAAAATAGAGTTGATTATGCACAAAAGCACAATTATGGTGTTTACATCCGTTGGATTCAAGAATTTATTCCATTATTAGAGAATCAAAATTTGAATGAAAGTGGTAGTTTTGCAAAGAGTTTAATTATGAGAGCCGCTATGCACGCCTTCCCTAACGCTAAAAGATTCATTTTCATCGACGATACCTCTTTAATTACAGATTTCAAACTTTCTGTTGAAAATAACATTATGAACTCCAACATCTTAGATATGGCCTCCTTAAAAGATACCCCAGTGTCCCCAAATTCGGCTATTAGAACTTATAATAATTTGGATTTCTCTAAAGTTAGCATTGTTTTCCCACATAATCAAAATGATGACATCTCAACTTCTACTTTCATTATCTCTAATGATATTTACAGTAGGGCATTTATTGAATATATCAATGATCCATTAATCAAGAACTTTGAATGGGAGAATCTTGCCCATTGCATTGGTCATATCCTTCAGTGGCATCCAGAAATCTTGGCTAAGACAGCTATGGTACATTCCAAATTTATTTCTAGTTCTTATGATCCTAATTTCTTAAAGACTGAAAAACCAGATACCGTACATTACACCGAAGGTGATTTCATTGCTACTTTCCCATATTGTAAAGATATCAACTCTTGTAATAAAGACATCACTTCTCTTTACAATTCCTTAAAGGAAAACAAAAAATAGCATTAATTTATTATATACATTTATTTAACTCCATTTGGTAACAACCATTTTATAAAAGATACCATGATAATTTTCATTTACTTTCATAGTATATGACTTTTTTTTTTTCTTGAATATAGATACATCTCTATTTATGGATGTTGTGAATACAGGGTTACCTATTTACATGTTATCTATTACATTAGACACTGACAATCATGTCTTTATTCTTTGCAAGCAATTAAAGATGCAGCTGAAATATTTCTTAACAGGTCTGCTTTGTTAACATCATGTGTATCCTCAACTTCACCCCATTTTTCAGTTTGGTGAATGGTTTCTAATGACGCTAATCTTTCCATCTTTTCCATATCACATTTCAAGGAAGGTAATGTTTCGCTCTTAATAACATTCTCAGTTAATAACAAACCACAAATGAATGATTTGGTCATCATGACAGTCTTTTCAAAGACTGCTAGATTCCAATAAGAAAGAGATTTTAAATATCTTGAGGCAGCTTCTCTAACATCGCCGTGCTGCACATTGCTTCTTAAACCGTCTGTGTCTGAGTCTAATTTTCTCAATACAAGACCATCATTACAAGATTTTTCACTTTCTGGGAGATACTGAAACAGTAACTCCTCAACTCCTTGAATAATAGGCATATATAATTCATCCTGCTCCCTTCTTAAATTACCTTCTAATTCTTTCTTAGGGGCAAATACTAATAAAGTATCAGTATCAAGATATCTCAACAAATCTGATATAATATGATCACGATCTCCGTTACATTTAGCAACAAGGTCAGGATCAACGTTCCCTTTATGAGCAGCTTCTAAATCAATACATCTAGAGGTTAAAGATGTTAATGGTAAAGAATAAGATTTGGCAGTAAGACTTTCTAAATTATTCCATTCATTTTTCAATAAATAGGCTAAGATCATTTGATTCTCCTTCACCACTAATTGGTTCCCCATCGGTGTTTTAATAGTCTTATTATCCATTTGAATATGGATCATACCAGGATCTATTTTATCATTCAGATTGATATTTTGCCAAAACTTCTGTTTGAGCTTACTTAATTTATTTGTTTCAGTTACTAAATTGTTTTCGACTGTTCTATCTATACCTAGTGGTGCAGTGTTCTTTTCATTCTTCAAAAGTTTATCGAATGTATGAAGGTTTCTCGTTGCAATGCATACAGGATTTATATGATAAAATCTTGTTAACATAGCCTTTCCTAACACATTTGATTTTAATGCTTGTCTTAACATTATATGAATTGTTGGGTAAATAGAAGTTTGACTGCCTATAAATCTTTGTTAAATATTATGCCTGTTCGATGATGTTGGATCCTTAATATTTTGAAGATTTTAAAATTGATTAAAGATTGAAAATTAAACAAAATTAAAATATTGAATTCCAATAGTTTAGAAGACAACAACATTTGACACATAGGAAGAACTTTAAGATCAATTACAAGCCAAGAAAATTACTGCTATCTCAGTAAACAATACACACTTTTAGGCCAATATCTCCAAAACATCACACATCATCATAACTTTAGAAATAGAAAAGAAATGTCCGCTCCAGATATCTTTAATGAAATGACCAACAGTCTAAGAAACTCAAGGACACAATTAGATGTTGTTAACCAACAATTAATGCATCTTGAAAGACAAGATAAATTAGCACAAGTGACAGAAAAAGAATTAGATTCATACCCAGTTGAAAATGTATGGAGATCATGTGGTAAAGCTTTTATATTACAAGATAAGAGTCAATATATCAGTGATTTACGTGAAGATGAAACAGCTTTAAAGGAACAAATGGAGAACTTAAAGATTAAACAAAATTATTTAGAAACTAGTGTAGAAAAGACTGTTGCTAATATGAAGAAAGTTTTGGAGAAGAGCAATGTTCCTAAATAAGTTAAGTTAATATAGTATATCATATGTAATATAATATTGATAATAATGAAATGATTATACAGCACTATATCCACCTCTTTCTGAAGTT
The DNA here is from genome assembly GCA_003708525.3 of Monosporozyma unispora. Lineage (NCBI taxonomy): Eukaryota > Fungi > Ascomycota > Saccharomycetes > Saccharomycetales > Saccharomycetaceae > Monosporozyma > Monosporozyma unispora. Next base: position 46,311 of record PPON03000064.1, on the reverse strand, counting down.
GCTCTTGACCCAAAGATCTTTGCAATGACTTCTTTACAGAATGCAGGCAAAGAGGTAAATAATTGAGTTGAACGTTCAACAAATTCTTGACGGAAATCATCTAAGTTGCCGCCCCTAGTATTCATGTAAGCAGTAATTATTAAATAGAAGAAAGTAAATAACAATGCGTAAAGGAATAACCATGTGAACCATGATAATCCTCCACTTTTTTTATCTTTCTTTTCATCTTCCTTTTTGTTATCATTATTTGGTTTCTTGTTATCGCCATTTTTTGGTTTATTATTGTTGTTATTGTTACCACCATCTTTTAAACATGCAGATGGACCTTTAACAGATAAAGTTATTTCATTATCGAACCAAGCACTGTCAACAATCTCATCATTTTTCAAATTATTATCACATTTCCATTCAATATTTGCATCTATATTGAAAGACCCCCATTTATTTGATTTAATAGTAATAAATAAAGTTTGTTCATCATCATTGGAATCAATTTCTAAAGCTAGTCTGTTACCAAATTCAATAATTTGTGTAGTTAATAAATTTTTCTCATCAGGTAATGATACTTGAGTAATACCACACAAGAGGTCGTTTTTATCACATTCATTCGATGGTTTGAAATTATCCTTATTTTCTTCACAAATATTTAACCACCATGATTCAATAGTTTTACTTGGTGGAGTGTTTTTATCTATTTCACCGGACGCTGAATGATCTATAATATTATAATTTTGTAAAATTTCATGGTTAGAACATTTGATAGCATTTGTGGTTAAAAAGGTACTTAATAAGTACAAACTGGTAGAAAGTTTCATTTTTTTTTTGGGAGTGAATATATTCCTTCGATGTTATATATAATATCCTACTAGTCAATATACCTTCTTAGAGTGTACAACTTCAAGTTTGACTTTAACAATTCAAGGTTTCAATTTAATCAATACTTTTTATTTTTATCCAGCTTGTATTTTTTTTTTAAATTCAATTTTGTAAATCCTTAATTGTAATCATCCATAATCATCTGTATAGGTAAGGGACAGCTGTAAGAGTAGAAACCAACTGTGAACTATCTCGTTGAGTTGATCATGGTTTAGGTTCACTAAGTAAAGGTTTTTGAAACGATATAAAGGTTGACTGGGAACCAATGATTTGAATGTATATCTCAATGCAACCTTCTATTTTACAAGTCATATAGCCGCTAATACTCTCCAAATCGCCACGTCACCACCAAATAGTATACTCCATATGAGTTGATAATCAAAGGTGAGCCAACATAATGAACTACCCTCATCTTTGTATAACCTCAGCTTCATAAATGGATCTTGATACAATAATGACTTTTAATTTCCAGCGACTGTCTTTGCAATGTTTGTGACACAGTCCGTACACCTCAGTTAGTTTCTACATGTAATTGCCCGATATGGAAATTATCTGCGCGACGACGCAAAAACTCTCAGAAATTGAAATTTTGGAAATCCTGGAAATTCTGGAAATTTTGGGCGAGGTTTAGGCAGAACCGCTGTAGACAGGGCTTCTGCCTAGCTGTCCACCTGGTTAGGCTGGGGGCATCTTCCTGGAGAGAGAGGTTTCTGTCCAACTCAGATCATTCTCCCCATCGAGTTCTGTCTACCTCTCTGGGAATCACTAGGAATTTACCCTTTGGCAAGTTACAGAGGCCAGTATGGGAACCTGCCCCATAATCCAAACTGTTTCAATATGGTTAAAACACAGGTTAAATTAATTATACATTAATTTTAATAACAATTTAACAGCTCTTTGAAAACCCCCATATTGATAAAAATGGCTAGATACGGTGCTACCTCCACTAACCCAGCTAAATCCGCTTCTGCTCGTGGTTCTTATTTACGTGTTTCTTTCAAGAACACCAGAGAAACTGCTCAAGCCATTTCCGGTTGGGAATTAACTAAAGCTCAACAATACTTAGATCAAGTTTTAGACCACAAGAGAGCTATTCCATTCAGAAGATTTAACTCTTCTATTGGTAGAACTGCTCAAGGTAAGGAATTTGGTGTTACCAAGGCTAGATGGCCAGCTAAGTCCGTTAAATTTGTTCAAGGTCTTTTACAAAATGCTGCCGCTAACGCTGAAGCTAAAGGTTTAGATGCTACCAAATTATACGTTTCTCACATTCAAGTCAACCAAGCTCCAAAGCAAAGAAGAAGAACTTTCAGAGCTCACGGTAGAATTAACAAGTACGAATCTTCTCCATCTCACATTGAATTAGTTTTAACTGAAAAGGAAGAAACCGTCAAGAAGGCTGCTGAAAAGAAATTGGTCAGATACACTTCTAGACAAAGAGGTAAGATCGCTGCCCAAAAGCGTATCACTGCTTAAATAATTTAATAAGTATATTATTATCATATCAAATTAATTAAATAAAAATTTTAAATTATAAGTCAATATCATCTGTTTTACAAAATCTTTCTTATTCTAATAAAATGTATACTATATTATATCATTATTAAAATTTATGTATAATTTTCAATTCTCTATATAAGATCTTTTAAAATTAGTGTTTCAAGAATAACAGCAAGGTTTGAAAACCATTACATCATCTTTCAAAAGTTTTGCGCCCTTTGTCAATATACGTTATATGCAGTTAGCTTAGAATGAGTTCAATTTTAGAACAAACATACAAAGTGATATCTTTTTTATAAGTAAGGGGATGTTCATATCAAAAACGTAATGGTAACCTTATATCTTCAAATTTACTTATTTAGGAAACCTTAAAGAATTAACTAAATATTGAAAACAAACTACTAGTTCTTTTGACAAGATATTTCTCTTCTTCCTTATAACTAAGTTGCTAAATGCTTTTTATGTTCTTCTGTTTCTTTTGAAATCTCGGACTTTTCAATATTGATTTAAAATACCATATTTGGCTTGATCAAAATGAAAAACAGCAATTGACACTTGTGTATATTTTTAACTTACCGAAAACATTTTCACTTGCCTCAGTATAAATGTAAATTGATCTTTTCATGTGCAAATTAGTTTGTCCTTTTTAAAACTACATAGAAGACATGCAAGATAACGAATAAATCTCAATTTCTCTTAATGTTATTAAATATTATTATAATAATACATACTCGGTACTTTTATTTACCATACCAACTTGTATCGTTTGCGTACTTACATATTTGCTTATGTGATTTAATTTGTTCATGGAATTATTTGAAAATCCATAATTTATTTTTTATTTTGGTTATCTCTATAAGAATGTAAAACCATGAATAAAGTTTTGATACAATGTATCGTCCTTTTAACCAGACCAATATCTATACATTTGAGGAGCATCAATGGAAACAGGTTTAACAGTTTTATCATCAACAAGTTCATTTTTGTTTGAATCTGTTTCATCAGAAGTGTCGTTATCTTTATTAGGATTCACAGGTGTGGTTATATTACCAGAGCTAAAACTCATATTTAATGGATTACTAACCAACTTTTTCAATTCATTAATATCATCTTCTATTTGTGTCTTTTCCGTTGCACTTAATTTTTTAGCAGTGGATTCTAATCTGTTTAGTAATAAATATGCATTCTTTGTGAAAGATAACTTTTCAATAAGGAACTCTTCTTGTTTTTTTTGCATCATCTTCTTTTCAATTTCTAAGGTCTTTTCAACCTTGTTAAATTTTTGTAATTTGATATCCACTTTAGATAATTGAACTTGTAATAATTTATTCGTTACTTGATTTAATTTTCTTTCTTCATTATTGGCAAACACACGAGAACGTAACCCTAAGGAAGCCAATGCCAGTTCAGACCCTTCTTTCAAATCATCCTTTGATTTACTATCAGGTCGATCATCTTTTTGAGAAGTTCCTGTAGATTCTGTAGATGGTTCTTTTTCAGTTTTTTCTTTGTATTCAACTTTCTTGTCTTCTTCTTCTTTACCATCCTCTTTATTCACATTTTCTTCAACAGTTTTATTTTCATTTTCCTCTTTTTGTTTATTATATTCGGTCAAAGCTCTATCAGTCATTTTCTTTACAATAGCTGGATCAACCAACCCAATAAGATATGCAATAGTGGATAATACAGGATTATCATTTTTACTAAAGGGTAAATGTGGTGAATATTTTAATGGACCAATACCAACACCATTTTCATTAGCCTTTTGATAAAGATATTTATCTTCAATAGGTAATTGTAAAAATTGTAGAATACATTGTTCAGGTGTCTTTGTACCAACAAATTTGGCAACTTCGTACCAGTCTGAATTAAATTTTTGTAAACCTTCTAATAATTTCATAATTTCATCGGACTCCCACTTTCCATTAGATTTATATTCTGATTCATCTAACATTTCTAAAATCTTAGGTCTCTTTGCTGGATGTAATTCATTATTATCAACTTTAATTTCTACAGTTGCATTATCTTGTGATATGTTATTATCATTACTTGGTTCTTGTTTTGTTTCAGGATGATGGATAGATCTTTTCCTTTGTTCAGTTAAATAATGATGTAATGTACTCTTTGGATCATTAACATCCATCATTTTCTTTAATTTGGACATATCAGGTAATTGAACAGAAGGTTTATAACTTTCAAATGGGAAATAACCTCTTGGTGCATCATGCTTAGTGGAATTTTCACCAGTCAATGGTGGTTCAATAGTCTTTGGTAACAATTTTGAATCGACTTGATAATTAATTAACCCCCATTTCATCAAAAATTTATGTAATCTAAACAATGCAGCAGCATCACCTGTAAGATTTCTTCTTGCCGCAGTGACAGAAAAATACTCATTTGGATTTAATCTATATGAATTTATCATGAAATTTCTATATTTCACATAAATTTCAGGAGTTTTTGATGCAATTCTATTTGTAAACCATTCTGGTAAAGATTGAATTTCAATTTTATGTATTTTTTTCAAATTTAACCAAGATGCATAATTTGGAATGACGATTTCATGAACTTGTGGGAATGCTAATTTAGGTCTTTGTTTTAATGCTTGATGTGATTTTAGTGATGGTGATGTGATATTTTTATTAATGGTTGATTCTGATGATTTATTTACATGAGTGGTGGTATTAATATCGATGTTTCCTAAGTTAGGCGTTATATTATTACCCATTGTATTACTTGGAGTTCTTTCATCATTACTATAAGGATCATTTTTGTCATCTTCTCCAAGGATAGGAGTACCAACATAAGCATTAGTGTTATTGTCTTCATCATCGTCATCATCTTCGTCATCATCATTATCTTCTTCACCTTCATTGTTGGTATTATTGTTATTACTACTATTATTTTTATTCTGATTCTCAGTATCATTATTTACATTCATTTTATCTTCATCTTTAATAGCATTAGTTGAATTATTGTCAGCTTCGAAAGTAGTTTGTTCTATCTTGGTTGCATTATCATCCCTTTCCAAATCAGATTGAGTTGAATCTTCCTTATTTATGTTTTCATCCTCCTTTGTAACTGAATCGTTTACATACTCGTTTTCTTTTATAGTTTCATCTTTAGTTAATTCTTCAACCTTATTTAGGTCAGTTGTAGATGTATCTGTCATTGTATTTTTATTTTCTGTAACATTGTTGTCATTGTTATCTACGTTTAACTTTGACTCTTCAGTTTCATTTGAAGTTGTTTTATTTACATCTGCGTTAACAGCTGTATTGATAGATCCAGTATTTGAATTAGATGATGCTTGATTTTCTGTAGGATTTGCTATTGGATTAGATGACGATTCATCGTTATTGGAAGAGTTAGAAAATGGATTTGTTGATGTTTCAGCCTTGGAAGGTTCTGTTATATCATTTGGTTCAATATCCTTTTGTTCAACTTGTTCTGTGTTTGCACTGCCTATTATTGGAGTGTTATCATCTTCTTTATTTTCTGATAAAATGTTATTGTTATTATTACTATTATTATCAGTTTCTTCGTTTATCGGTATAGATGAATGTGTAGTGAACTCTTTTGCTGTATCATCTGATTGTTCTTTAAAGGACGATTCAATAGACAATTCTTTAGATGAGTCTATTGAATTTTCTTTCAGAATTGGTTCATTATCAATTTCCATTTTATCTTCATCATCTCGTTTATCATTTGCATCAAGATATAATGAAGTTTCATTGCCTACATTTTCATTTAAGTCGATATTTTGTGTTGACTCCTCTTGCTTCTCATGAGAATCGACATCTTTCCCTTGTTCTTGTTCCAGTTCCTGGTCTTGCTCGTGATGTTGTTCATGTTCTTGTTCTTCACCTTCATCCATATCATTATCTCCGAATAAATCATCATCATCTTCTAACTCATTTGAATTTGGTTCAGAACCTTCTGATACCGATACAGATACACCCGGAGTGGCATTATTGCTGATCCCTTGAGACATACCAATATTCTCCACATCATCTTTCACATCACCACTTATACGATTATCATTTCCATTTAAATCTTCTATATTTGAATCTTGTAAATTTGTGTCTTCTATGTTGTCAATACTATTATTTTCTAAATTATTAGTAGTGCTCTCCACGGGGGAAGTTTCATTTTCTTGTTGTAAATCCATACTTGCACACTATTTCAAACCTATCCGACTTCAATGGCATCCAACAATGGCTGTGATATGATCCTTTTACCAATTCACGATGTATATCTTTAAAATCCACTCTTTAATTGGAAATAAACAAATTGAAACTTATTTTAGAGAAACGCCAATTTCCACTGCAAGAAAACGCATTGTGCGGGTAAACTCCCGTAGTAAAACCCATTGATATTTTACAACTACTAAAGCTATCAAGGCCAAGTTTTGTCTGATATATAATGCTATATTACAATGCGTATATCATATTCTATTAAACAAACCACCACCACCATTCCACTCTCTACAAGCTGCACTACTACAATAATAATCTCTTTCCATTACTATTCTTAAGCGCAATTCATACTTTCTTACGACGCTGCAACCATTGTCTTTAATTTTGATTTTTTTTTCAGCTAAAACTTATTTTTAAATAGTTAATACAGCAATTAATGCACAAGTAGCACTAGACGTGTTTTAACGTGTTTTGATCCGCGATTAAAGAGGAACCAACTTAACTGGATTAGACATAGAGGTGATTGATTCTGACCGTTGATTTCACATTTTCTATCTTTACACAAAACATATATATTCATACACCCGGCAATTTAATATGTTGGCAATCAGCCCCCTCCTTTTACTAGTTTTCACTAGTCTCCTCAATTTTGTCATTGCGGATGTAACCATATACTCTCCAGCAAAAGGTAAGACTTTCAAAGCTTCTGGTGGGTCTGTCACTATTCCGTTAAAATGGATTGATGATGGTAATTATCCACCTTTGAAAAAAGTTGAATATTATACATTCTCATTATGTTATGGTCCAAATTCTGATGTTAAGTGTTATTATACCATCGGTAAACAAGTAACCCCTGATGATATCACTGTGACAAAGGGTACTGAAGGTAATTTGTATAGTTACGATAGTATTATTCCTGCTGCCGCGGTCGGGAATGGTCAATTTTATATTCAAGTTTATGCTGTGGTGAAAGGTGAAGGTGATACCATTCATTATTCTCCAAGATTTGCTCTTTCTGGTATGACTGGTCCAATTTCAACTTTCACTTATACTTATAGCACCCAACCAAATGCTATCACTGAAATTAATACTGGTCCGGCTACAACAGTGGCCTCTATTGATTCAAAATCATTCTCTATAGCTTACACTTTACAAACTGGTATTTCCAGGTTTGCACCAATGCAAATGCAACCAGGTTCCAAGATTACTGCAACGACTTGGACAAGAAAATTTCCAACTAGTAAAGTTACATATTATTCCACCTATAGAAAATCTTTGGATCAATTAACTACAATCACACCAGGTATTTCTTATATCATGACCTCCGATATCAATTATGCCTCTCCAGCTCCAATGCCTTCTGCAAATGGTGGTTGGTATAATCCAACAAAGAGAATGTCTTTATCTGTTAGAAAGATTAACATTTAAGTTTTATTTTCTTATTTATCTATTTATATCGTATAAAATATATTCGCGTCGCAAGTTACGGCTATAAATATAAGTACTAGATTATTATAAATATTAAAGAGAATATTTATTCAGGTCTAGATATAATATCAATTTCATTCACTAATTTTATTAATTCGGAATTTATACTACACCATTTTTGATGGTATATATTTAGTTACAATTTTTATGACTTAGTCCGTAATGATTTTGCACGCAGAAAATGAATTGCAAAATATATAATGTGGATAAAGATTGATTTCAATCAGCTTGAACTGAAAAGAGTCTCGTTCAACTTAGTAATCCAGGAATAATTATCCATCTTATTATTATGTATATTCTAGTTCTTAATAGATTCCTAACTTCCTAAGTTATATATAGTCTAAAAACTCTATCTTTAATAAGCTTTAGTTAAAATTGTCTCTAAACTACTTACTTCCCAACAAAACGCTTATTAAGTTGGTAATTAATAAGGATCAAAAAAGTATATTCCTAGCTACTATACTAAGATATATGTTTTTGTAAATGTGTAACATAATGCATAAAAAATAAGAGTAAAAACGAAATGAGGGAAAAGGAATGATTTTGTCTTTTTTTCTTGCAAAGTTTCCTTTGCAACATTCAAATTGAAAATCATCACAATATTCATTTTAAGTTTAATTACATTCATTGATTGCGCAATCGTAAAAACTGTTACATTGGCCATCAATCCCACCGTAAGTATTAAAATAAACCTCACCGTGAATGGCAGTACCCATTTCACCCACATTCATCATGGCTTTACTAGGAACAAGATTAGGATCTGCTTCAGTAACCACATCAAAACAATACTTCCACCCTTCATTGGCAGCTGCAAAAAGATTGAATTTGTTTGCTACAGAGTCAGCTTCTTCTGGTGTACTTTGCGTAGCTTCATCGTACCATTTTCTACTCCAATTTGAATTGTAGTTATCATAATTGTATGACAACCATGAAACAACAAAATTATTTCTCTTCTTCACACCGGTGGAATTATTTTGCTGTCCCGGAATAGCTTCCTTAACCAACACTGCTATTTCTTCGGTAGAAAGCCTTTTGAAAGGTACTGCAGCATGATTATCAAATGAACTTAAATGAATAACCTCCAGGGTTGAAGAATCACGACGTAACAACTCATCGACCAAATTATTGGATGTAAAGTAAAAGTGACTGGATTAATTCCTTTAAACACTAAGCCTGATTCAGACAAGGTCTTATTGACACTATCGTTCCATTCCAAATAAGACATAGGAGCAATAGTAATATTGCCAGTGTCAGTCCGGCAAGAACTGCACGCTTTGCACTGACAGCGTCAGACCCAGTTATGTTTATTCCGTAACCAATAGCCGCAGCAGAGGATAAAACCGCTGTAAAAACCATACTACCAGTACATATTCCACCAGTTGCTCCCACACATACTGCAACCGTTACACCTGCCCAAACTGTTGATAAATAAGCAATACCTGATGCTCCATGGAGACCTCTAAGGAAGCCAACCGCTCTGCGATGTAATTGAGTGGGAGCCATTGAAATTAATTACTGATATTTTCCTTTTTTTTTCAATGATTTTTTTCATTAATAACATAAAATTGAAAAAAAACAAGGATTCATAAAACACCCATATTTATATGCCTTCTTATTCAATTGTTCGATTATCAGACGAATCGTTATTCCTAATTTAAGCTCAAAAGTTAAATTTGTATGAAATGGTTGTAAACATCACACCACTTTTTTTATGAGTTGATGGAAGCTACATTTTGAGATAGTGGAAGCTACACTTAAAAACACCCATATAGGAAAGAGTAATTTTAATGAGCAGTAAATCTCTCTGCAACTGAAAGACACCTTTGTCAAACATCAATGTGTCGGTAAGCTTTCACCTATTGTTCTACAACCCATTATTTTTCCGCAATTTCTTTCAAGGAAACTTTCAGATCTCAATTGTTTGCATGCTTGAAGTTGCACAAGTAGTTCACCGCAAGGATCTCAAAATCTTTTCAGCAACACAAAACAGAGTCATAATGATGCGTTCGCCAAGTGTATTATTAAATACTATTATTTACAAGATTGTATGAGAATTTTCCAATTGTTAATATAATGATGCCGTAATTAGTGGGAAATCCACATTACGGGCACATGCCAGAAGACAACAATAGGTTTAATATCAATTTTCACACTTAGGATAAGATTGATAGCTGCACTTAATATTATTGAAAATTGTTGGAAAATGACATGAATTAACGTTATTTTAATTATAATTGAACTGATGCAGTATTTCATATAATCGTCTTTATGATGTATGTGTAACCATCACACCATCACACTGTTGGTGTTGGAATTTTGAAGCTTTTCAAGAATGTACTAGCATGAGCTATATCATGCCAGACGCTAAAGTCTCGCGTTCCTTCAGAAACAGCATAATAACATCATAAAAAATGTTTCCTAGCCACTTTCAATTGACTAGCTTTGAAAAAATTTCCAAAACCATTAGCAAAAACTGTGTCTAATATTTCTCAATTCTTAACCTGAGACTAAAGTTATACAAGACCTATGTTGGCTATAACCTTCTCATTATTTTACCTAGCATAATAGTATTTAGTAAGCATTATTATATCGGCAACCAGTATTATGAGCACAAAAGATATCTTGTCAATAACAATACCTTGTTAAAATACAAAGCCAGCAGTAGATTTCTATTTCCATACGCAGCCTTCTGGGTGGCTTTTATTCAGAAAAAAAGTCAAAGATTATACATTCTCATTATGCTATGGTCCAAATGGGAAGATTACTAACCTTTACACCATTGGTAAACAAGTAACTCCTGATGATATCACTGTGACAAAGGGTACAGAAGGTAATTTGTATAGTTACGATAGTATTATTCCTGCTGCCGCGGTCGGGAATGGTCAATTTTATATTCAAGTTTATGCTGTGGTGAAAGGTGAAGGTGATACCATTCATTATTCTCCAAGATTTGCTCTTTCTGGTATGACTGGTCCAATTTCAACTTTCACTTATACTTATAGCACCCAACCAAATGCTATCACTGAAATTAATACTGGTCCGGCTACAACAGTGGCCTCTATTGATTCAAAATCATTCTCTATAGCTTACACTTTACAAACTGGTATTTCCAGGTTTGCACCAATGCAAATGCAACCAGGTTCCAAGATTACTGCAACGACTTGGACAAGAAAATTTCCAACTAGTAAAGTTACATATTATTCCACTTATAGAAAATCTTTAGATCAATTAACTACAATCACACCAGGTATTTCTTATATCATGACCTCCGATATTAATTATGCCTTCTGCAAATGGTGGTTGGTATAATCCAACAAAGAGAATGTCTTTATCTGTTAGAAGGGTTAACATTTAAAACACATTAAAAAAGCTATAATTTTTTTTTCACTTTATTTCATTTTAATATTTATATCTTTATATCATATACACACAATCATATCAATTCAATATATATCCGGAAACTTCTTAGCTAATTGTTGTAATGCAACAATACCATCTATACTAATTTCTTCACCTTCTTGCAATTGACATAAAACAGCATCAAGGACTAAAAATCCAACTTCACCAGAATCACTTGATCTACAAACAAATTCATACCAGTCACCAATTTGAAACTGTTTATTCATTGAAACACGGACATCATTTAATGTAATCATTTCATTCCCTACAGTGGGACTAGCAAGAATTAATGTAGATTCTGTTGGTTGTTGTTTAACTTGGGCAATTAGACGAAACACTGGATGGACACTACCAGCAATTTCACTTGGATCGATTCTTGGAGTTTCACTAGACATATTGTTGTTGTATTGGGAGAAATTTGGAGGTGGTTTACTTTACTTCAATATAGTGTTAAATGTGGTTTTAGAAAGACGCGTTACTACTTTTATAATTTTAAATTATTTAATTTTACGCGTGTATAATGAGAAACCTTGAATTTTTGGCCTGCTTTAAAAACTTGATGAGCTTCTATTATATAGATTAAGACTTACAAAGGCAGTTGAATATTGAAGAACATATATAGATTAAAGTGGTAATGTTCAGTGATTTCCTCTGAAACTATGTCTTCAGAATTAACAACTTTTTAAGATTGCATAAAATTTTACACTATTTAAGTTGAGCCCAAAAACACCCAGATTAAGTTACAGTGAGTGAGATGTAATATACTGTGCTGGGTGGATTGCTATCGATGACTGAAAAACATTCTTCAAGCCGTTAATTTAAAAATTGTGGTATATGAACAAGATTTTATAATCTAATGTGCTTGACTAAAACGTGAGTTTTCCACAGTCACATAAGTAGAACCTCCAAACTGATGTATCTTATTCATGTCCCACTAGTTTAGTATAACTACAAGTTTACCATTGAACCTACTAGATCTCTATAATCAAATGGAGATCATTACTAGTAATAATTCGAAACCTTTTTATCCTGAAAGATCAAATAACTCTAATTACATAAAACATTACAAGACGGCAATAAATTCCAACAATAGTTGCTATGTTCACTTGGACACCCTAACTAGGTTTCTAAGAGAGGAAACAAATGGATATTTTTATACTAAAGATTTCGTTGAACAAGCTTTATCAATTAATAAATTAATTACTTATAAAGTTATATATATTTAAAAAGAAAGAAAAAAATATGAACAGTGGTAAGGTAGAATCAATAACTCGTTTAACATTTGAATCAATTACTCGTTTAATATTTGAATCATTTAAGAGTAATTGATTCTACATTACCACCGTTCATAAGTTTTTTTTTCCTTTTAGATATACTTTCAAGTTTGAACTCATAATCTATCAAATTTAAGTCAGTTCTCAAAAAAAAACATCAATTTAACTCTGAATAATTACTGATACTAAAAGTAACAGGATCTTTGATGTTTGCTGAGATCTTACCTGTAGTCATGATGAACTCTTGGGAATGAGACCAAGTATAGGTATATGACCAACCCACAGTATGTTCGGCCTCACTATTACTTAAACCATTATAATTACAACCCGAGATTTGATATGGTCTATTCCATCAATCACCTTTTTGAGCAACCTTCCACTGTTTCCATGTTTTTTGAAAACCATTATAATCAGTCATGTAATCTCTCTTATAGACAGTTGCATTATTTGATGGTTTTGAAGTCATAACTATGTCAGACATAGTCGTGTTATTTCTAATATCCAATAAGACTATTGTATTGTTTGCATATTTTTTTTTTAACTAAATCATCCACCTGATCATCAAAATTAAATTTGACAACCTCGGCCGCATGTGTATCGTTATAGATCTTCAGAATTTAACTTTGAGTATTTTCAGGCTGAAAATTGTTCGCCTTATGCGTGCTTGAAAACCCGGCAGTAGCTTCAGAAGCTTACCGCTTAACAATTTTATAATACTAGTACACAAAACAATAGCGCTGAAAGCGGATCTTTTAAAAATTCATTATAACCTTTCAATTCCTTCTGTTTTGGAGATTTTCTTCAGTTCTAAGTAAATATATTTTGTTTTAAGAAACAGGAAATGCTGAATCATAAAGGTCGTTATAAAATTGGAAGTTGACGGGTCTATCTGGATGAATGTTTCTTAATGGAGTGGAAGTTCCATTACTAATTTAATTTAACCATCACCTATTGTTATTCCGTAAGATCGGCTTATTGTTATCCGACAATATCTTATGACACTTTTGCAATACCGCAAACGGGTAATTATTTGACAGTTTTACACAGTTAGGGTCAACTTTATCCGTGCCTTTCCCACTTTATTAATCAATCAATGTCAGGTGTAATTGATAATAGGGAGTCATGTTGTCAGTTGCAACTACGCAATATATTGTGTTCCGTGGAGTCGATGTTTTATTGTCCGATAATCTCATATGACATTCCTACAACACCGAAAACGGCATCATTATTGGACAAATTTGAACCAAAAAATTCTTGTAAACAAACTAATTTTTTTTTTAACGTATGAAGTCAAAGATTGTTTTTAAATCTATTAAGTAAAATTTTTGGTTCTTTTTTTTTTTAAAGGTTGAAATCATCCTGTCAATTTCATCCTTTTATATAATTGTATGCTATCTTCAATAGAAAAAAAAAGGTTTATTTAAATTTACCCAAGGAAGGAAAACAAAGAAAATATAAAATGGCACTAGATACATCCATCACATTGCCTTGTGATGTGAAAACGCAGATTTGTAATTGTACAAAAGCTATGGATTCTATATATATGAATTCCAGTCAGTTTACACCTGAAAATTTCTATAAGTGTGGGTTTTTTACTGGATTAAATATAAATAATCCCAATGGAACAACATTCACCACATATAATGCGGATAACAACGCAAATGTCACCGGTTGGTATTGTGGGAAGGGAGAAGACAAGATATACGGTTACTCAAATGATTATAGTATTTTGACATTGTATAGATGTGGTTACAATGCTGGTAAAGATCAGGAAGAATCAATTAAGAAAAATGACGGCGGCAAAATTACTTCCAAAAACTTATTCTGGGTTTTTTTGGCCCTAATTTTCTTTTCAAACTTCTCTGGTTAAAAAACACTAGAGACGTTGGGTAATTCAAAGAGTTACGTTAATTTTTTATACTTTTAACATATATTTAAACTGAAAAATATATATCAATATTGTAATACTTTTTGTACTATCTGCGACAATTCTAACCGGTATAAAATCTGTAATTAGAAGAGCTTCTTAGTGGGGCGTAGGCTGCTAACACTGGCCCAATGAGGTAATTTCAGCCGGTTGCTTTTCCGAAATTTTCCACAAGGAGCAGTCGTATCAATTGATAAGAAAGACAATAACTGAGATTACGTTTGTGACAAAGACTGAAGAGCATCGCACAAATTGTGATAGAAGAAGACAATGATAAGATAGCTTATCTTATTAATCTTTAGATTTGTTAATCCACACTGCGGGACTTTTCTATATTTTGAAACTATATCTTGAGAAATATATTTAAGAGGTGTACATTTTTTTGCTTTGTATCAAGAGTTAACAAAAATAACAGAAAGGTTCAAACACAAATCACTATGGTTGCAAATTATCCAAGTGAAAAATTAACTGAACCTGCCAGAGTGGGTTCCACTTTCTCTAGACATCGTCGTTTCCTATTCTCTTTGCTGACTTTTATTATCACTGGGATTTTATTCTTAAGACCATATATTAGCTATTCTACCATTGATTTTTCCATTAATACCAGTGCCATTGAGTTATGTCCAAAGACTGCCGCATTATCTCCATCTTTCAATACTTCTATCGACTATATCTTAAATGATCCAACTTATAAACAAGAATCTATTCACAGATTGTCTCAAGCTGTTCAAATTCCAACTGAGGTTCAAGATATTAACCCAGATCCAAAGAATGACCCAGAATTCTATTCAGAATTTGTTAAATTTCATCAATTCTTAGATGATACTTTCCCATTAGTTAAATCTCATTTACAAAAGGATATTGTCAACAAATTTGGGTTAGTTTACACTTGGAAGGGTACTGACGAATCTTTAAAACCTATCTTATTAATGGCTCATCAAGATGTGGTCCCAGTTAACAAAGAATCTGTTAATCAATGGAAATTCCCACCTTTCTCTGGTCATTATGATCCAGAAACTGATTTATTATGGGGTCGTGGATCTAATGATTGTAAAAATCTTTTAATTGCTGAATTCGAAGCTATTGAAAAATTATTAGAAGATGGCTTTGTACCAGAACGTACCGTCTTAGTCTCCCTTGGGTTTGATGAAGAGTCCAGTGGTGTTTGGGGTGCTTCTCACTTAGCTCCATTTATTCATGAAAGATATGGTGATGACTCTATCCTTATCATTATTGATGAAGGTGAAGGTATCATTAAGGTGGACGATGATTTGTTTATTGCTCCAGTGGTCAACGGTGAAAAGGGTTATGTTGATGTTACCATTGACATTATCGGTCATGGTGGCCATTCTTCTGTTCCACCAGACCATACCACCATCGGTGTGGCAGCTGATTTAATTACTTTAATCGAGTCATCTCCATTCCCATCTGATTTCCAATTAGATAATCCAATCTATGGTACTTTAACTTGTAAAGCTGAACATTCTGTCTCTTTACCTTCAAATATCAAGAATGTTATCTTAAATGCAGGTTTAGATAATAAACATAGAGATGCTTTAACTGAATATGTTTCTAATGAAAAGGCATTACGTGATTTAATTAGAACCACCCAATCTATCGATGTTATTCACGGTGGTGTTAAATCAAATGCTTTACCAGAATCTACCACTTTCTTAGTTAACCACAGAGTCGATTTCCATTCCTCTGTAAGAGAAACTGTCTTAGAAGATCTTAAGAGAGCTGAACAAATTGCTAAGAAACATGGGTATGGTTTGTTCTTTGAGGATAAATTTTTGATTAAACCAACTAAAATTGGTTACATTAGAGTATCATATGATAAACCACTAGAACCAGCTCCAACTTCTCCAAGTTCTGGTCCAATTTGGGATGTGCTAAGTGGTACCATTAAAGACGTATTTATCAATGCCTTTGTTACAAATAAAGAACATCATGAAAAGGAATTATACGTCACAACTGGTGTCTTTTCTGGTAATACTGATACTAAGTATTATTGGTCATTAACTAACCACATTTATAGATTCATTGGTTCTTTATTTAATGAAAGTTCTTTAAAGACTGTTCATTCTGTTAATGAAAATATTGAATTTAAAAGTCATTTATCTGCTATTACTTTCATTTATGAATTTATTGTCAACGTTAACGAATCTAAAGGACTTTTATAGATAGCTTTTTAATTTGATTTATTTTATTTTATTTTATTGATCTATATAAAAAAAGAACTTATGATATATAACAAATAAATTAAACTCATATATATATTAAAAAAATCAGAAGAACCTATACTTTTTGCTTTAATATTTTTTTAGCAAGTTGATTATATCTAGATCATGTATTGAGCCATAGCAGTGATCAAAGTTACTAAATAATACCAAATACCATTAGAAATCTTTAATACAGAAACAGCATTAGATTTAGAAGTAGTAGTTGGAGCAGTAACAGAAATACTCATTAATTGAGAAGAATAAGTTTCGTTAGAAGAAATAGAAGCTAAGACTTTGTTAACATCAGCAACGGCGTAAGTGTTTTCAAAATCAATATCATCAGATAAGAAAGAAATAGTGTTACCAGCAGAATCAAAGATAACACCACCTCTCATGGTACCCTTAGTGTCTCTTGGAATGTAACCATAAGATTGAATACCAGTACCTAAATCTTCAATACCTTGGAAAGTATGGAAAGTAGAGTATAAATGGTTTCTTTCAGTACCGTTCATAACTTCAAAGATATCAAATTCACCACAACCACTAGACCAACATGAACAATTAGCATTAGTTGGATATTGAGAGGTTCTAGCAATGTGATCATTTAATAACCAAATAGCTGGCATATCGTAGAATTCAAAACTAGAACTATTCTTAGCAGATTCAGTTGGCATAGTGAATTCGAAAAGGAACATCTTAGTGATACCAGTGTACCCGTAATAAGCTGGAATACCATTACGGTAAACACCACAACCTTTACCTAACCCAGACTTTGGACATGAAACGTTAGAGTAAATAATATATTCTTCATCAGAATTTAATTTGTTGTTAGCACTTAATATATTACTCTTAGAAGAAGCAGATTTACCATCAACATCAGCATAAGTTAAAGCTTTACCTAAACATGGGGAAGAATCACCGGCTTTGGCTAAGAAAGTAATATTTTCACTAGCCTGAGAAGAAGCATCGTAATAAGCTTGACGAGTCCAATCTTGAGAGGATCTAGAGTTGTCCACAGTGAAAGATGGACTGTCATAGAAGGCAAATTTAGATAAAGATAATGGACCACGTAAATGGACAGAGACATAATCAGCTAATGGAGCATTAACACCAGAGAACCAAGCCTTATCAGCGACCTCACAGGTACATTTAGACTTGTCATCCACATCGGATAATTTTTTCACTGGGAAGAAAGTACCAGCAAAACCAACATTGGTGAAGGAGATCTTATCATAACCTCTTACTTCAGCGGCACCTAATGTGGCAGTAATTGCACTGGCGGCAAGGAAAGTAGTAACTGGATTGAACAACATTATTATTCTTTAATCTGCTTTTTTTAAGGTTGTTTTCTTTTGTTTATATAAAGAATATCTTAATAAATGAGGAAAAAAGAGGAATTTAAACGATATTGCAAATAAAACTAAGACGTTTACTGTTTTATTTATATCACTTCTCTTCTCGGAATAAAACAAAAGGACTGAAAAGGAGTCTCCAAAAGGGACGAACCAAGAGTGACTATTAATACATCAAGTGTTGCAAAGAGGCTTTGTAAATGGCAAAATCAACTTTGCACAAAATTTCACTTTTCTGAAACTTTCAGATTCTCTCGGGCTGCAAAATTTCAACAATCACTGGAAGCAAACAATGCATCTCAGACAATAACGAGCAGCTCGAGCCTCGAAAGGGCAGAGAGGGCACAGAGCCATTACGGGGAATTAAAGACTCTTTAAAGAGGACCCCACCAAAGGTAATGGTGAGTTATTAATAGCAAGACGGTCTTATATCGTTACTGCTATTGTTGTTCCGAGAAAGCTGGTGTTTGTATTATATTAACTGGTTGGTTTTGTTTGTTTATGTACACACTATATGGTCCTTGTAAATAAAAGAGCTTAATAAGCTTAAATCACCCCGAAAAGGTCCCTCCAGAGCCTTACAGGGTGCTCTTGAATGATTTTACTCCTTTGCCAAGCCCTTCCTCTAAACGAGATAGACTAGTTTTCAGTCTAATTTTGAAGCGGTTAATGATTAGTAGTCATGCACAGACACATAATAAAAAAGAATAGAAAATAAGATATTATGCCGCCTTGAGACAAGGCATGAGTGCTTTAGTTTTGGTTTACACAAAGCACCACTACAATGACAATAACAATAACTTGTCCAATTAAGGCTCCAAAACATCTTAGTGTCCAGGTCAAAAAATGACTTCTGTAATAATCATGAGAGTCCACTATATCTGCAGCAACTTGTTTCATGAATTCATACTTGAATAGATCTAAGTGAGACAATTTATCAGTACTAGCACGGCTGGTTTCTTCTAAGAAAATATTGTCAATGTCATCATCAGGCTCCGAATTTTCTTGTAAGTGAGTGTTAATATCGGACAAATTATTCATCTTCAAATTAACTTCATGTCTTTCTAAATATACTCTTCTTTCATATTCTGTTGGATAATCTTGTTCAGTTAAATTTGGTTGTAATATTCTGTGACTTAAGTAAAAGTGAACATAAAAATATAAGCCTATTTCATATATCAATGCAAATGGAATAAATAATCCAATCCAGAATAATCTTTGAGGTAAGTTGTGTTTTTCAAAACTTAATTGACAGGATTTACACTCACATTTATAATGTTTCCTACCATCTTCGAATGGTGCAATCAAATACTTCTCTTTACCATGCTCATAACTCCCATCCATCTCACTTTTTTTATTTTAATATTCCTATTTATTTGGTTTCTTCAACTAATTTATTTTCCAAATCCTCATACTTTTTATTATCAATCGAAACTACTCCTGTTAAATACTTAATGTCATACTCATCGCTTATCTGAGTGTGTTTTCAAGTGGAAACATCTTAAAATTTATGTAAATTACCCAAACAGGAAATTAACAAGATTTCAAACAAATGGAAATTTTACTGAGGAAAACTCCATTTCGACCTCAAATGGGTGATAAAAAATTATTTCATAATTGTTTTACAACGTTTATATCTCATTATTGTTGAAACAAGCTTAAATCAGAGAGTCAAGGAGTTGTTTAAAAAAAAAAAAAATACAAATATGTCTATATTATTACAATTTTAAATTTTTATGTAGATGCTGATGGTGTCATGGTAGATTCACTATTTTTCTTTTGTTTATACTTATTAATGAATTTCTCCATATATCCCTTGATAAAGTGATGAACTTTAGCAAGCTTTTCTTTTGATGGTTCAGTTGGTGGGGTTGCTTTTGGATCTCTTTTAATTTCTTTTGAAGTTAATAATTTTGCAATTTCACGAGAACATTCTTTCACATTTTCATGACTTAATTTAACGTCAGTCTTATATCTTCTTACCATATTAGGTACGAATGATGCAAAAAATTTGTGCCATTTATATTCAATGTTAGAAGAAAATGAATGCTGTTTCTTTAATAATAGTTTTTCTTGTTTTGATTTCTCTAGTTTTTCTTTCTGTTGTCTTTCTAATTCCTTTTGTTTATTTGCTTCTTCAATAATTTTGTTCAATTCTTCTCTCTTGTATGTTTCTTCTTCTAATTTAGCCTTTAACTTTCTGACTTCTTCATCTTTATTTCTTTCCAATAGATTTGGTTCTTCTGAATGAAATCTGCCATTATTAAAATCATCATAAAGTTTGAATCTTTTAATACCTTGTCTATCAGATGAAAACGTTCTCTTCAAACGGGATTCTTGACGATTATTATAATTGAATTTAGTATTATTATTATCATTATTACGGTTTTCATTTCTTTGTTTTCCATTTATTCTTCCCATGCTATTATATTTAGCTGCTTTAGGCGGTTCATCAGATTTAATTTGTTCTTCTGCATTATAATACACTGGTCGACCATTTTCTTGTATTATTTCCCAACCTGGGGGTAATCTTACTCTTCTTAAATCGTTTATCTTTGTCATACTAGTAGATTTTTCTTCTAAGTTGGATACATCTTTCTTTGTAATCCTGGTATAAGTATCATACGAATTCCACTTCTCCAACAGAACATCACATTGATACTTTAAATTTGGGAACGTTTTAATAATTTGTTTAATCTTGGTATCTAGATATGCAGATATAATACCATTCTTAATAGTTTTTGGTAACTTGTATAAAAACTCTAAGATATCACTAGTAGTTAATTCAGCAGTTTCAAAAAGATCTAAAAGATTAGAAAAACATTTATACCCATGTAATTTAATAACTTGATGTAATAAAACTTCTTCAGTGATTGGAAATAAACGTTGAAATATTTTCAAAGCAATCATCTTATTATCAATTTGAAGTAATGCACTCATCACTTTAGTAACATCAGATTCATCCTCACAAGGTTCAATATCTAAAGAATTAACAAAATCTTCATTAATATTTTCTGCATTGTTTTTTACCAATATTTCACCTCTAGCCTTTTTATCCTTTAACCATTTCTTTTCCATAGAATGAGAAATACCTAAAGCATCGGCAAAAGCCTGAGGTAATAATGAAGCAGCATCCGTTTGTGTCTTACCACCAAGGAACCCAATACAGTTTGGTTCACCACAATAACATTTTTGTGCCACAGCACCATATCTATCCACATTATAGTCAAATGTAATCTCTTCATCTTTGTAGATCGTTCGCTTAGCAAAGATACCCATTTTCAATTTCCCATTAACGACCCATTTATTAACGTAGGCATTAGGGTTACATGAATGATTACAGAACCTGGCTAAACAACCTTTTTTGGTGGCATCGATAAATTGACCAGTTTGTAACATCATGAAGTAAAAATGTTTAATATGTTCTTCATCATAAGTGATCATTCTGTCTCTAAATTCTTCTTCATCAACAACTTCACCAATATATTCATAAATAAATTGATCAGGTTCAATATCTTCTTTAGCTAAGACACCGTACCCTTTCTTTTCAGTCTTAAACACCATAATCTTGGCATATTCTCTTTTTTGGAATCTCTGATTTTGACAACTCTTACCACAAGTGGAATCACACAACCCATCCACACATTCAATTAAAGTTAGTCTATTAATACAATCCGAGTCCTCATTACATGCTCCGTTGATTGCGTTACCGTCTTCATCATTTACCATGTTTTCAAAACAATCACATTCCATAAATTCATGCTGCGAATTACCCAAGTGTTTATCTTGATACCAACACTTGGTCAGTTCAGTAAACGTTCTTAAAGCTTCCTTTGTCTTGTCTTCTACATCTGGAAACAGTTGCGGTTTACTTATTGGTGTCGAACTCTTACTCATTTCTGCTTATAAATGCTATGGTGTTGAGTTGGATATGCAAAATGTCTATATGTACAATGAAAAAAAAATAAATTTGATATAAAATATGGTTAAAAGACCCTTTTAAAATGTTAAAAAGTGGTAATAGATGTTCACTAATAGAATGAATATTAGTATTCTGTACTTGTTATACAGCTTCAGGGACCAATTGGTTGTGTTTGTAGAATGTTACAATGTCATCTACGATTTGAATATAATATTATTTTTGTTTGCTTGAAATTTCAATATTTTAGATTTTAAAGTTTAATTTTTGTGATCGCTGGCGTTCAAACAAGATATCTTTAATAGGAGATGAGGTATAAGCACACATGAGGAGATCATTACCGGACATCTGTAATGGCAGATTACTTTTCAGATCAAATACCCAAATTTCAGGAAATGAAATATTGGTGTAGGGAGCCCAATAGAAGTAATAACTTGTTGTGGAATCTGTCTAGAAAGACACCATTTACAAAATACCAAGAAAGTGCATTATATTTCCTTGCAATATCCTATAAAGAATAACGGTTTGGAATTAATGATGTACTTTTGCTCTTGTAATTAGTTTTTATAGGGAAAGGCCTTAATTAATGTTTTCTTAAACTTCAATTATGTAACCTTTCAAAGCTATAACCATAAACTTAATTGTGTTAGTTGCCAAGCTGTTAATGGATATATATACCTCAAAATAAAAACATTTTTATAGGTTTTATAAATATCCTGTTACGGGTGGCTTAAATTAAATATTATAGAAATTACTGTTAATTGCAAACGTTTCAAATTGAATAATTGGGCTAAAATACTTCTTGATTTGACAGAAAGAACACATACAATTGTAATAACGATGAACATCACGACTAACTAAATAACTCCATTTCTTCTTAACCTTCCTCCAACATTTTTCACTTCACACCATTTTATATGAATGTAAGGGTTTGCTCTCTAATAACCTCAATTACAGCTCGTTTTTTCTAATTCTTTTAAGTTAAATACCACTGATTATCTTTACCAATTCTTGTCCACGTAACCTGCTCCGCCATCACAATCATTACCTTTTGTAACTGTTTGTAACCCATCTCTTATTCAAACACATACTCTTGTCCAATCACATATATTATTTCAAAAGTGAAATAATTTCGGAGTTAAAGCGATAAAAATTTTGGAAGCAACGAATTTCAGTATTCAAAATTAAATGTTATATAAAATAAAATATATTTTGCAAAACAGTTACAAAAGACACTGTTACGATCCAGTTTCATGTCAAGTTCTAAAGATTACATTCAAATCATCGGTTCGAAATTGTTTTAGTGGTTGTTACTTCAAGTCTATTCCAATAAAACTCCTCCATTAACAACTGTGATCATTATAAAATTTCTCCCCTTAGAGACATCAACATATACAAAACAAACATACAATATTAATTATTCAACATGGGTGGTTCTGAAGCTAAAACATACATGGGATGGTGGGGTCATTTAGGTGGGCCAAAACAAAAGGGTGTCACCTCTTATTCTGTTTCCCCATATGCTCAAAAACCATTAGCACATTCTTTCAAGAATGCTTATTCTAACACTTTTAGAAGATTTAAATCACAATTCCTGTTTGTCCTTATACCCGCTGGTATTTACTACTACTGGTGGAAGAACAGTGAATCCTACAATGCTTACTTATACACCAAAGCTGGTAGAGAAGAATTAGAAAGAGTTAACAATTAAAAGGTTGGAACACCCTCTCTCTCTCATTTTCAAGTATATAATATCTCACACATATTTATTTCCCTTTAAATATTCATCTATTTATTTTATTTATTATTCTTTTAATACAAATATGTCAAAAACTATATTATTTTTACAGGTAAATATCATGCATTCATTATTGTTTTTGGTATGGTTACATATGTATTGTAAATATCGTTATATGAATATTATAAATAGTTTTATTATTCTAGAAATTCATATCTTCATACTTTATATGGGATACAACATCTAGTTCTCTTCATCCAAGAAGACTGTAGGATTTGATTGATTGAAATACGTTTTTCAGGATTAACTTGGAACATCTTATAAAGAACAACTCTTCTCATTCTATTAATATCATGATTAATATGTCTCAATTCTTCAAGAACATAAAACTCATTTTCATTTGTCAGTTCTTCAACAAATGACTTATAAAATGAATCCTTCTCTGGTACAGCAATCTTCCATAAATAACGTCCTAAGACCATAGTACAATAAACCACAGCAATACTCCAACAATCAGCTAATCTTGGATCATAATCTTTACCAGAGATAAATTCTTCTGGTGCCACATATGGTTCTGAACCCATGGCACCCTTTTGGAAATGAACATGTTTCTCCCATGCAGTTTGGAAAACACAACTAGTACCAAAATCACAGATTTTTAAAAGACCATTAGGATGGAATAAAATATTTTCTGGTTTTAAATCACAATGAGCAATACCTCTATCATGCATATATTTAATCCCATGTAACAACTGTTTCATAAAACAATCTGCCTCTAATGGATGTAATGCGGTACCATTCTTATATTTTCTAGTCAAAAGACTGTAGAGATCACCAGATGGACAAAATTCCATAACTTCCACAAATTTTTCATTAATTTCTAATAAATCAATAACTTTTGAAATATTTGGAGAAATCTTATCACCCTTTTTATGTGGCCTACTTAATGAATGACCAATAATGAATTCTGATGTAATCTTTGTACTAAATTTTTCTACACTTTCATTTGGTCTTGGTTTTAAATGTTTTACTGCAAAATATAATTTATTATCTTTACTGAAAGTTGGTAATGGGTGAACATCTGTATCTTTCATCGGACGACTACAAACACTAACCACACCATAGGCACCATGACCAATGGTACCGATCATCTTACCATATTCTTCCACAAATGGAAGTTTAATAGTCTCTGGTGAAGCCATTGAACCTATTGTACTATCATGTGAACTACTATCAGATTTCCTACGCCTTATCTTACTACCAGGTTTAGGTGCATTTTTAAGACCCGCATGAATCTTTTCAGATAATGTATTAATTAATTTCAATTCTTCAGAACTTACAGCAGCTTTTGGATTAATCACTTCGGGGATACCATGATCAGATTTTCTTTTCTTCTTATGATCAGAATCTTCTAAAGTTTCACCCTCGTCATCTTCTACACTACTTGAACTTGTACTTATTCTTGCATAGAAATTTTTTTTATGATATGGAATTAATGATGTGGCATCATCAATATTTAAATTATCACTAGATTCAGAGGTATCGAATGATTCCATCCTTTCATCGAGATTCTTATTTGAGGCACCAACTTTGAAAAAACCAGAAAATGAAAATCCACCCTTTGATTTATTATTTGATTCACCATAAGCATTTACTAGACTTATTGTTTTTAAACAATGTTCATGTGTACCATTTGAAAACACTTTAAAATTTTCACTTTGTAAGATACAAGTCACATCAGCACAAGGTACAGCATGGGTTGTTGAACCATGTGGACTTGAACTACGTTGATAACGTGGGAAACTTGATGCACTAATACTATCAGCATGAGCTCTTCTATACATTTTTTGATCTGGAACAATTTGATCATTGGCAGTCGTGGAACTTGCCACACTAGCAGCAGTAGATGATGATGCGGAATTAACTTTCCTTAACGATCTGGTTCTACTTGGTCTTCTTGATCTATCTTTATTTTCTAATAAACTATCAATGGTAAATCTCTTTGGGGTGGGAGCTAAAGAATCATCATTATCAGTGGTAGCATCACCATCTCCTTCTTCTCTATAACGATCATCATTTGTTGTATTAGTCATAGCAGCATCTAAATCTTCTTCACTTAAGATTGAATCCTGAGAATAAAGAAATCCAGATGGTAATTCAGATAATGATAATTTTTCAATATTCGGAAGATGAATGGGACTTAATGGAGTGTTAGCTGGGATTAAATTTGGATTACCACTGACTGTATTATGTCTATAATAATGACCATTTTTGGATAATCTTGGAGTTTGAGAAGGTGAAACTTCACTATTCATAGATACAGGACTCATCACATTGATATTACTAGTATTGTTATTATTGACATGTTGATTTGGGAACCCACCAGATAATTTAGCCATTGCACTTTGTGGTAATGGAGATTGAATTTTTGTTGGATTTGGTGTATTATTTCTTGTATTTTGTAATTCTGAAGTTTTAATTTGAGCTATTTTATTCAATCTTGAATCATTTAATGATTTTCTTCTTCCCCTGTTTTCTGTAGTCCTTATTGGAGCCAAGACAGGTGATGTTGTACCTGATTTATTATTATTATTATTAGTGGTAGTATTATTATGTGGATGATCATGGATATTGTTATTGTTATTATTATTGGAATATATATTTTTATTATGATTTGCAATATTTACACTAGAAGTGCTTGGTTTGAATAAACCTTTTAAAGATGCAGAAATGGATCTTGCCCTCTTAATAGAAGGATGACGAGACGCTGGATGTTCTTCACTAGTGGGCATTATTTTATATTTTCTTTTTTTGTTGGATATTGTATTAGTTATTAGTTATTATTATTCTTGGTTCAATGCACTATGTTACAAGGTTAAAAAAAGGAACTTGACGGGGATATATTGTGCTGATGGTAATTGTATTAGTTATTATAATGCTATAAAAGCAGTTTATTATAAACTGAAGAAAATATGAAACGTAGAAAAATAAAAGGAGTGTAATTGGTTATGAAACGTAAAATGAATCTTCAGTTCTAATAATGGTAGAAATGATACTCTAGAAATGAGAAAAAAAAGGAGAATAACTTGATATGTTATAAATATATGAATTTGAATATTATATGTAGAATATATTTCCCACTTTATTATGTGTTTTGACAAATTTTTTTATTGGAAAGAAACTTAATATGTACTGTTTTTTTTTCTTCTTGACAGAGTTTATAATAACTAATTAACAAAAAAACGGTTAGTGGGGAGTGCAGATGAGTGAGATGAGGGAAGGGATATAATAAGTTAAGTAGAAGTAAAAAGGAGATTGTAACGTTTTTATTGAATCCTTAAAATGTTGGCTGTAACTTGAATTTTGAAGTTTTGATCAAATTCTCAAAAAAACTGAAAAATCGATGCAAAAAAAAAAACGTAATAAATTATTGAGGATTGCAGAAGAACGTTATTTGTAAAGACAGCTTGAATTTAGGAGAGAAACAGTGAGAGTGAGAGCAGACAAAAGTGCAATACAGGGATAATAATAGGAATATTAACAATACTCACAATAATAAGATACCTACTGGAAGGAGAAACGTAATACGTAAATTGTTATCCCAAACAGAGCGCGGTCCGAAAATGGAAATGGACCAAACACAATACAACCGCTTAATCTTTTCATAATAACTTAATTATTATTGCCTCTGTTTGTCTTCCCTTCTGTTATCTCTCTCAGACTCTCTCAGACTCTCTTTTGCCAGTGCTCTGAAAATTTTTTATAGCCAATTTTATTCCTCACTATTGTTTCAGCCCGGAACTGCAGATGGGAAAAAAATGGCTCGAGGAAATTATTCCCACAGCGAGAAAATAAAATAAAGTGAGAGACACTGGGAAAATGCATGATCTTGTCGTATTATCTTGCCATAACATGAGTTAAGCCAATCCCGATCTGGAATAGATGGCAATTGTCATCGCTCTGGGATCAGCGATAGTGATAATAGTAATAATAATAAAACCACCTTGACATCACCTTTTGTTTGTTGCCCTTTCTGTCTTGGGACATTGGTTCCAACTGAAAAGAAGAAAAGAAGACCAAAAATAAAAAAAAAAGAGAGAACAAAGGTTTGTTAGCTCTTACCGGACACTTGTATGTGACGTTATGCCAGTTGAAAAAGGTTTACTAGCAGAACATTTTTTGCCAGTACGGCTAATTCCAAAAGCGAGGGGGTAGTTTGGTGTTCTCATCTGTCTACTCAGTGGCGCATTTGTGCCATCGTTAACTCATCGAATCTAAACCCTTGAATCAAAAAATTATAGTTGTTGTCTTCTTTCAGTTTGTAGCCACATCCATCCATCACCTTACCTTACCTTACCTTACTTTATCCCTTCGCAAAAACTAAGAGTGGGTGGAAAGCTTGGCAAAAAAAAAGGACTGAAGGTATTAAATAAAGTTAAATGTTTCAAAACCAAATATTAAAATCCAACAAATAATGGACCATATGGATCTTCACATTGAATACCGTAATCTATTTCTTCTTCTGGATATCTATCAAATTGTGATGTATCACCACGACCTTGTTGAATTGGTGGTTCATATGGTGTTTCAATATTTCTTGTTAATAATTTTTCCCATATCACTTCATTAAACCATGGATGATTCTTGACATCTTCTGTACCATTTTGTAAATTACCTAATCTTTGTGATAAATCTCTACTAATTAATCTTGATAATAAGTCTTGAACATCTTCATTGAAAAAAGGTGGAAATTTTAATTTTGCATTAAGAATATTTTCATATGTCTTCATTGCATTTGAATCATAAAATGGGGTATGACCGGCTAACATTTCATAAATTAAAATACCAAATGACCACCAATCTACTGATTTATTATATGGTTTTGTACTGACTACCTCGGGGGCAATATAATCTGGTGTACCACATAATGTATAAGTAACATCAGGTACATATTTAGCAAACCCAAAATCTGTAATCTTAATATGTCCATTTTTGTCTAAAAGGATATTCTCAGGTTTTAAATCTCTATAGATAATATCTTTACTATGCAAATATTCTAAAGCAAGGCATACTTCAGCAGCATAAAATTTAGCCACTGGATTAGGAAACCTTTGCGATTTTCTTAATAAAGAAAATAATTCACCACCTTCAATATAATCCATTACCATAAACACTTGTTTTGAATCTTGAAATGTCCCCCACATTCTAATTAAAAATGGATGTGATACCACAGATAACATCAATCTTTCATCATTTGTATGTTCCACTTGCTTTAATTTGACAATAATTCTTTTCTTTAACACTTTTAAGGCATAAAATCTACCATTATGGTTGGATCTAACTAAATGAACACGACCAAAGGAACCTGTCCCTAATGTTTGTAATATTCTAAAATCTTCTAATGTATATTTACCAGATGTAGGTCTCCCTTCCAAATTTGGCTGTTGTCTTCTTTGTTGTCGTAATGCATTCATTTGTTCCACAGTCATTTGTTCATGATGTGGATTATTATTCTGGGTATTATTATTATTTGTATTTTCATCATCTCTACGTTGATGTTTCTCTTCACCTTGTGATTCAGTCTTACCTTCATCTACGTCCATAGTATTATCATTTTGTTGGTCATCCTTATCATTATGTAATTTTAGTTGTTCAGTTTGGGTCACCATATCTCTTGTTTCATCTCTTTCATCAGATTCCACCATATTAAACTATTCAATCTGATATTTTATATGGTTATGTTATAAAATGTGCCTAAACCTTATAGATAAAGAAAAGAAAAAAGGAGCCGTTATGTTCTATATTTATTGGTTAACTTTCTCTTCTCTTCGAGATATAACTGTCTGATTTTATTACTTGTCAAAAAATTTAACTGAAAATTGAAAAAAACGACGTAGGTTTTCAGGAAAAAAATAAAAATTTAATGAGATGGGATTTTTATTTCACAAAAATTGAAATTGCACTATATTATATTAAACACGTCAGGTACGGTTTATTTTGTTAATATGTATAAGGGATATATATATCGTTATTACAATTGAGAATCGACTGTAATAATATATTGACGTATATATAAAAGTAGAAAAAGAGTATTACTTGAGTAGACAAGATATATATCAATATATGTAGAAGTCTGATTGGCATTTGCCAAATTTTACTTGCTCTTTAAAAATATTAGGATACCAACTTCACACTGCAAGCAGTTGGGAAGAGTATCATTTCTCGCCCTGGAGACAATACGCAAGAAAAAGGCAAAAAAAACGCACATATGATACTTGAAAGACGAATACAATAAGTAAATGGGATGAAGAGAGGAGAAAAATGGAGCAATTA
This sequence comes from Monosporozyma unispora, assembly GCA_003708525.3. Classification (NCBI taxonomy): domain Eukaryota; kingdom Fungi; phylum Ascomycota; class Saccharomycetes; order Saccharomycetales; family Saccharomycetaceae; genus Monosporozyma; species Monosporozyma unispora. The sequence goes on along the minus strand of PPON03000064.1, from coordinate 16,084 downwards.
TAAAGTTCAACCTTATCTCATGAGTAGCCAAGAACCAGCCGTAAATAATAATAAAATTTCATAAAAGAGGAACTTGATAGTGCAAAAACAAAGTAGTATGTGTATTGTTGTCTCTTCAAATTTATGGTCTGACAATAAAGAATATGAGGTGAGAATAGTGCAATTTGAGATTAAATAATCGGTATCGCAGAGGTTTCCATTTACGAAAGCTGGTGGTAAAAAAAATTTTCATCGGAAATCTTCACAATACAGAATGTGCGGGGCATTACATGAATGAACAATACCTTCTTGTGAACTGTTTCATGCGGTACACAGATTGCATTTCCAGTTGGTTCTTGGAATTGATGTCATACTGGGTTCTTTCTTGTTTGGGAAATCACTCATTGACGGGTGCTATTATTGTGTTTGTATCAATGAGTGTATTACAATATACTTTTTCGGCTGTTTAAAATGAGGTATAGGAAGCCATTATGTAACAGATTTACAAAGCAACTGGAGTTGAATTAAGCTTTTTATATTGTCTTTTGTTTGTTTGTGTTTTTTTTCTTGCCATCTTTAAAAAACTTATTAAAGATGCTTGGCCTTTTGAAATGAGTTAAAACTTGAATGCTTTTATTTTTTAAAAATGCTATATAGTGTCTGTGGGATACATACCTGATACCATATTACTGAAGGTATGCGATACCATGCTTTGTTTATATTCTAATTCTTGGAGTTTGTTTGTCAATTCAGTATCAAATCTGCGACATTTCAAAAATAAGATTGTGTTCTCAATTCTGGTTATTTTTTCATTATTATTCATATCGAACATCAGCCTATTCATATATGTGGATAAGATTTGTCTTTTCAAATCATTACATTCATTGTTAAATCTTATAACATCATTTTTACAATTCTCTAATTCAACTGGATTGGATATATTAACGTGGAAATTGGGTTGATTAGGTAATGGTCTTTTCAATATCTCTGGAATGATAAAACTTTCCTCTTCGTGTAAAATCTCCTTCTTGTAAACGCGTGGTAATGTTGTGTTTACTGGTTTATGCAAAAATCCATCATCCTGATCTGTTTTCGATCTTTTAGAAGATGGAACTGGAATAGAATCCAATGATTCATTTATGTTTTCTAAATCAAAGGCAATGTCTTCCGGTCTCTTTATTGTGGTTAAATTTGACTTGTTTTGGTCTATATTATTCATTCTATCAATAATATCACGAAGATTAGTTTTCCAATTATCTTCAACACCAATATCATTTGTGGTTGGAGACATCTTAATTGGTGAATTAGATCTTCTTGATGATTCTTTAGTTCTTTGTCTTGCTCGCAAATGTTGTCGTTGAATATAATCCCACGATGGTACAGTCTGTTCTGAATCAATTGTATCCTTTGTAGATTTCCGTATTTTAGCTCGAGATTCTTCTTTATCATCTTCATTAAATGCAGGTTCTTTCTTCTGTTCATCACTAGTTTGTGTTTGATCTTTATTTATGAATGGATTAGACTCAACTGATTCTTCTTTAGATTTATTAGATGATAGTTCTTCGTCAACTGGTTGTCCTTCATTATTTGAAATTTCCTCTTCAATAGGCACATCAGTGTCCATAGGAACATTTATATCCTCATCAGGAGTGGTATTTGTATTTACAAAATTATCTGGTGTATTACTCTCACTATTGTTTTTATCGTTATTATTATTATTGTTTTTATCGTTATTATTATTATTATTATTTAATGGATCATCAGAACGGTTTCTTTGTGCCCTTTGGTATGATTTAACATTAAACGATTTGAATTGTGCAGATTTTGAAGATTTCTTAGTTGCATGTTTCTCTTCATTCCTAGATTTCTCCTTTGTCGAGTCTTTATGAGCTGAACTTTTGAACCCAAAACCATATGGTTGTGATCCATAGGGTTGACCTTTTCTCGGATAAGTAGGTACTCCAAATGTATCATTAGATTTGCCTACATTTGAATGATGTTTACCAATGGGATGATATCCATATAGCCCATTAAGCATTAATTCCCTATCATATTTCAATTTTTCTTGTTCATCAGTAAGAATAGAATGTGCTTCAACAATAATTTTGAATAATTCTTCTGAATTGGTAGATTTTGATTTATCTGGATGTAATCTTCTAGCTAAATTTTTGTACGATTTTGATATTTCTGTGGTTGATGCATTAGATGATAAACCTAAGATGGAATAGAGTGTTGTTTGATCTAGTTCCATTTCCCTTATTCCATGGCTTGGTGGTGATCTTGTATCTATTTATTGTTATGATTATAGTGGTATTCAGTGGTTGCATCTTTAAATTTTTAAATAGCCATTTTTCAAAGTTGATATTTAACTTCTTTAGGAATACCGAGATGAGATGATGGCAACTAGGCAGGGTGTAAACAAAGGTAAAGACAAGGAGAATTACCATTGATCTGAACTAGTACAGTAACATATTTTTGGTTGATTTTTTATTTACGAATATATATTTAAATGAAAAGAAATGAACTATAAAGAATATGAGAAGAACTGAAAGAAAAACATGAGGATCAAAGTAATCTAACAGATGACTAAATTAGTGATTTGTAAACGTATAGCAGAACACTGTTCTGCAATCCATCTATCATATAAGTTATAAAAACTTCCTGATAAACATTGATAAAATATATCTTGATCACCTAACGCTAAATTTCCATCAGGTGTAATTGACCATCCACCAGCATAGATAGCACCAGCTTGTGGTGGTGGACCATCAAATTGAAACTGTCTATTTGACACAATCGATCCAATTCTACCCCAATGGTCAGTTAATATACCATTTTCTAAATTTAACTGTAATATACCATCAGTCTTGCAAATATTAGTTAATGCTTTGGGGAAAAGGTTACAATCTTTGATATACACTTCCATTGATCTTGTGGTGAATACATTGATTTGTCCATCTTTAATTTGTAAAACGGGAGTCGTCAATTTATTTTTGCAATTAATTTGTCCATCTTTAATTTGGTTCACTGGGGTTACAAAATTTAAAGGTTCACTTTTAGTGGATAAAGTCAATGTTTCTTTTGTACTTGCAGTAACTAATATCTTTCTCTGTGTAATTGGTGGTAAAGATTTAACAATAATACCGAATTCAGTTCTATAATCCGTAATCCCATTGTGATAAGTTTTTGTTGGTGTCAAAGTTGACCATGGATCAGGAGGTAAATAAGCTGAATTAACTTGAGAGATGGTTAAAATAATTGGAATAATAAATTTGGATTTCATATTTTGTAAACTCGTATGTTTGTATATTTTATTTAATTACTGGTTACAAGTGTATTCACATTTTCTTTTGTGATTGAGTTAATTTGAATATTTCTTATTACTTTATTTTTTTTTATTTTCAGAATTTGTGACACAATCACAATCACTATACAAACACTAATGAAGAGGCAACCATAAGACAAGGTTCAAATTGTGGTCATTACAATCAGTGTAATATCGGAAAATAGCTTTCATGAATGTTGGTAATTTTCAAAGGATTGACATATCACTATTCATTGCTTACTACTTCATCATGTAATTAATCAACAAATTTATCACGATGCATGCCAACTTGTGTCAAAACCCAGATGACAACACCCACACCTCATTCAAATTCATATAACTTACCTAAATCAACCTTCTTAATTCTCAACAGATAACAAATCTATTATTATGAAACCAATCAGTATTATATTTAATTTCTCTTCCAAAACAGGTAATATAAAGCAGTTTTAAATTATAGAACCAAGAAAATATGACCTCATTATGACAGTTCAGGTGGACTGAACATTTTCGCTGCCCTATATTCCTAAAACAGCAAACAAATTGATTCCTAGCTGTCATACAATACTCTTATCTCTCACAATATTAATTTAACAAGCACGAAATTAATTCATCGCTATATTCTCACTAAATCCAATCACATTTCCCCATTAGGTAAATTCACGAAATTCTGGACCCTGCGTTTTGAAAATTTTGGAAAAGTAACAAATTTTAACACTCAATCACATTTCCTAATGCGGTATCGCCACTCGCGAAATTCGATAGTTCTATGGTGAGCGAGTTACTTTTTTTCGTGGCTGGGCCAAAAAAATTCGCAGCTTTTTGCTATTTCTTTTGGTATTCCAGCTGGACGGATCTACGTAGTGGGGTCCGTTTTTGCAAGAGTTCGAACTAGTAGGTACGAAATTGGTTGACACAATGCGATACGCCTCTAATGACAATAGCACACCAGAATCAGTGTATCAGCCTGGACAATGATGTTTCGAATGTGTTAGGTGAAATTCGTAACCTATTATAATGGTTATTGGCGTCTTGGACTCTTTACGTGTAATGAAATCGGTGAATGGATGGATGAAAAGTTAATCCAGGTGAGAAGAAGGCTGGTGTGGAAATTATATATAAACGATCACGAATCTGTGTAAGATACATATAAGTTCTTTCTGAATAATTTTTTATACTCCTCACCTCACAAGACACCCAGTAACAACCAACTAATACAACAACATAAATACACAACAAGATGCAAATTAAGAATACTATTGCTACTTTATCCTTAGCTGGTGCTGCTATGGCCGCCTATGCTCCATCTGAACCATGGTCCACTTTAACCCCATCTGCCACTTACAAAAATGGTCTCACTGATTATACTTCTACTTTTGGTGTTGCTGTTAAACCATTAGCCTCCACTGCTTCTAACGGTAAAAGAGATGTTATCTCTCAAATTACTGATGGTCAAATTCAAGCCACTACTAAGACTAAGAACGCTGTTTCTACCAAGGCTAAGACTACTAAGACCACTGCTCCAGCTGTCGTTTCTCAAATCACTGACGGTCAAGTTCAAGCTACTACTAAGACTCAAAAACCAAAGACTACTGCTCCAGCTGTCGTTTCTCAAATCACTGACGGTCAAGTTCAAGCTACTACTAAGACCAAGTCCACTGAAGCTGCTGTTTCTCAAATCACTGATGGTCAAGTTCAAGCTACTACTAAGACTGCTACCAAGGCTGGTGTTTCTCAAATCCAAGATGGTCAAGCCCAAGCCACCACTGCTGCTGCTACCGCTACTGCCACTGCCTCTACTACCACTGATACAAATGATCCAGTTGATGCCGTGTCTTGTAAATCTGATGGTACTTTACAATTAACTTTAAAGGAAGGTATTGTGACTGATGAAAAGGGTAGAATTGGTTCCATTGTTGCTAACAGACAATTCCAATTCGATGGTCCACCACCACAAGCTGGTGCCATCTATGCGGCCGGTTGGTCTATTACCCCAGATGGTAACTTAGCTTTAGGTGATCAAGATGTTTTCTACCAATGTTTATCTGGTAATTTCTATAACTTATATGATGAACATATTGGTTCTGATTGTTCTAAGATCCATTTAGAAGTTGTTGATTTAGTCGCTTGTTAAGTTGTCTTTTCCTAAATCTCATTGCCTTTTTAATGCGTTCTTTCCATACCCTTTTTACTAATCATTCACATACCAACTTCAATTCATTCCTTTAATATTCTCAATCATACAATCGCTTAAAATAAAAAAAAAAAAAGATTATTAATATTTTTCAATGTACATTATATAAAGACATATAAAATTTTCTTATAACCTTATAAATCAAAATTAAAATTAATATATATGAACGTTTTTACTTTAAATTATCTTTTTGTTGATTAGTAGGATATTATTTTAAATCATATAATATAGGAAATACTTATAATGAATGTATTATATGTACACATATATATGTTGTATTTATTAATATAACTTTAAATGAGGTATCGTTAAAATAGTGTTTTAATCAGTGTGAAATTGAAGTATGAATAGAAAAAAAAGAAAAAGTAGAATTTAGTTTAAAAGAGAGAAATCTTATATATATAATTTAAAATCAAACAAGTTAACATTCAACTAAACCGACAACTTCTAAATGAATTGGAGAACATTGTTCAGCAATCTTTTCATCGTATAAATTGTAGAAGTTACCAGATAAACATTGGAAGAAAATATCTTGAGCACCTAAGGCTAAGTTACCTTCAGAGGTAATGGTCCAACCAGCACCGTAGATGGCACCAGCTTGTGGAGTTGGACCATCGAATTGGAATTGTCTGTTGGAGACAATAGAACCAATTCTAGCTTTGTTATCAGATAAGATACCATTTTCTAAAGTTAATTTCAAAGTACCTTCGTTAGTACAAGAGTTTTGTTGTGGAACAATAACTGGGTTAACTGGGCAAGTGGAAGTGGCAGAAGCGGAGGCTAGAGCAGAAGATGGAAGTAAAGTGGTGGTGGATGGGGTAGCAGAAGTGGATGAAACAGATGTTTGAATAGATTCAGCAGAGACTGAGGAGATGATAGCAGCATCAGTAACCTTTTGGACAGCAATACCGAAAGTAGAGGTGAAGTTAGCAACACCACAGGCGTAAGTACCAGATGGAGTTAAAGTAGAGAATGGATGACCAGCTTGGTAACCAGAAACAGAAGAGGAGACAACTGGAGCAGCAGTGGTGGTGACAGCGGCAGAAGCGGCGGCAGCGGCAGATAAAGTAGCTAAAGCGACAGATTTGAATTGCATTTTGATTTTTGTAATATGAATAGTTAAAAAATGTTAAAAGTGGGATTTGTTTTGAAAACGAATGTAATAAGTTTATGCGATCTTTTTGCGGATGGATCTATTAAGAGTTAATACTTGAAAAGTAATAGATAAATAGTAATATCTTGTAAAGCAACAAAGGGAGTAGAAATATATAAATTATCTTATATATATAAAATTGTTGCAAATTTCAAGATCTTTAAAGACTGCATGAAACAGAATAGAATAAAAAAAAAAACATGAAGAGAGAGAAGCACTAGAAGTAAATAAAAGAGCACCCTCCATATTATGAATCAGCCTACAATTTTGGGAATTTATTATAATAATATTATTATGTAGTTATTATGAAGTTATTCTGAAAACTACTGCTGAAAACTTTTTTCCACCGTGTATGTTGACTGTTTTTCCTAACAAGGTAACTTTTCCAGTTGCAACGACCGCGAAAACCGAGAGGCCAGGTGCCTAAACGGGACACTTTGGACCAAAAAGTGGGAAAATCCAATGATACGCAGTTTCCTAATCGGGCCAAAGCGGGGCCTGCTTTAGCCCGTTTGGGAAAACCTGACCTTGTGCTTTGCAAATTATATATAAAAATGTTTTTCCCATAATAAACTGGCCAGCCAAATTATGCTGTGTCTCCTTTTTGGCGTAGTTCTGCTTTTGCTTTTGCTTTTGCTGATAGAAGAAATGAAAACAGGCCAAGAGCGTTAAACAAACAAACGCGGTATATTTTTAGACCGTGCTTTGCGTCTAGCTAGATCAGTTTTATATCAAGCCAGGACTTTGTTAACGCCGTGAAGAGGTTACCTTTGGGAAAGGGAATTTGCTAAAGGGGTACCACATGCACACGTCATTTGTAAATAAGCTAGTAGTCTGTTTATAGAATTCAGCCTTCTTCAATTGAAACTTAATCTAGAAAGTTATTGAGTGGGACACACAAACTGCATTTAGATTTTAAGTGTTAGCGGCTAACCAGTATGTTTTGTTTAAACGTCAAAAAAATAATTCAAAACTATTTATATAATTTATATCAGTTATTGCAGATCAACTGTAACACTAATATACTTGTCTATCAAATATTATTCTCTTAATAAGGGAACAATTTTATATACGATCTCCTTTGTGTCTTTATCCTCCCAACTAATTTTACATTCGTGATGTGAAGATACATTTAGCATTGGATCATAAACTGTTATTTTTTTACTATCATTGATATGTCCCAAAAACATTGTCTTATCTCCAATGGCAATCTTTACATCGAAATACTTCAAACAAGTGATATCTCCCATCAATTTAATAATATCTTCATTTTCACCAACAAGACTGTATTGACACATTTGGAACCGTTGTTTATTGAAAATTTTATCATGGAACTTTCTATTAATTACCAATTGATTAATATCTAACTCTTCATTATCAAATTGATTCAAATATAAAATCTTATTTTGATATTTGTCAATCTCGTTGTCAGGTAATGTACTCACTAATCTAAAACATGTCGCTAACATAGATTGAATTTCATCATCTTTAGAAGTTATACTGTGACTATTAACTTCTAAATTGCGTATAATATCATCCCATTCCCCCCATAATTTATCAATCATACCAATATATGTACCAGATTGACCAAGAACATTTCTTCTTTCATCAACATTACCCACAGTGACTAATCCAAATAAATCATTATCTTTCAACATGGACATTATACTTCGTATTGTTTCCGTTAATTTCAATTTATACGCTTTAACATCCATCGTATGTGGACATAAATCTATACACAAGATCAATCTTAACGGTAATTCTTCCTCTTGAGTCCATGGTGTGTTGTGGTTAACTTTATCATTATTATACTCCTGCACATTATCGATTAAATCATCAGATAATATAAACATTGCAGTATCAGTGATATGTGATAATGGGTTGGTATTCACATACTTTGGATTTTGTAAATAATATTTCCATTTATTAACCACTGTAGAATCATCATTAAAGCTTAAAAAAATTTCCGGTGATGTTATACTCTTTGTATCAATGATTAAAACACTATTATTGTCTATAGTTGTAACTTGAGAAATCTCCATTTGAGGAATCTTACCTATGATTTTGTTTGAATTATGATCATATAATATGATTAAATCATCAATATGGAAGATAGAAATATTATGACTCCAATTTTGATTATCTGTAGAATATGATACTAAATCAAATAATTTTAATCTATCAAAATTGATATCATCATCATATGTCTTAGTGTTGAAAAAAAATCTTTCTTGAATGTAATGTGTTAGTTTGTTATACGTTTCATTGATCCTTTCTTGGTTAACCTCATCTCTTAATGAACTTTGCAAATTCATCTTTGATGACTGTTCCCCGGGAAAATTGACTTTTAATGATAGATTCTTGTTCATACTATTCTTTTTCCAAGTTACAGTAGGTGATGAACTCTTATCTAATATTGGTGACTCTAAACTTGCTGAAGTAGGTTCTGGATGGAATAAAGAAAATGTTTCACTTTCTAATGAATCACAAATTGACAATTCAATTTCATTCAATGTTCTACATTCTGATTCACTTTGTAATTCTTTAAATCCATTACATGAAATATCGGCTGTCTTGATTATTTGTTCAATGGGGGTAAAACTCATAAAACTTGGATCTGTTATCTTAGCAGATTTTAATTCCATATATTGACTTTGAGGCTTTGGTAAATTGAAAGTATCGTGCTTCTTAGTATTACGTGGGAGGGGTCGAGCACTGGATCTTGGTGGTACTTTCTTCTCCTGAGTTAATACCGTATAAGCTAATGTGTTAGTTAATTCTGGGTCTTGAGGAGATACTTGAGTATTACAAATACCACACATTGGATATTCATTGTCTTGGAAAGTACATTCATAAAGTGTTAAATAACAATTATAATGTGTAATATGTGAACATGATAATTCAATAATCTTTTCTCCTGTGAAACTATTATGAATGGCTTCATCACAAATACAACATCTTTCACCAATATATTTCTTGAAACATTTAGCATTTCTACTACTCATTAATGATGTGTTTCTTGAACATGGTGATGAGATATCCTCTAAATTACCATTATGATGCAATGAATTCTTTGATTGATCTAATGATAGATGTAAATCATCCCTTCTGTCTAACGTAGGGGAATCTAATGCATCATGTAATAATCTAGCCAAATTTTTTGGCTTCTCGTAAATATTACCTTGTAATGTTACTGGAGATGCTAGACTCATATTATCAACAGATTGGAAAGATCCCAATGTGGAAGTACTTCTAGTTAAACCTTCATATTTCTTAACACTCTTTGGAGGTGATAATGGCTGAGTCAAGTTTAAAGGTTTTGGTGTCTTCATCCTTCTAGACATCTTGGGAATTGTTGAGAAATTAAGATCACTGGCATTATCATCGAATCTTGATATCTGTTGCTTCTTTAAATCTGGACCTCTTTTAAAAATACTAGAAGATAAACCTTTAAGAAATTTAGTTGGTGTAGTTTTACCCTTTTCCCTTTCAATTGTAGGCGGAGTATGAAGTCTTTTCTCAAAACCAGTTTGTTGAGTTTTTGGTGTAGTAACGTTCATTATTTATAAGATACTCAAAGTTTGTTTGTTCGTTTTTATCAGCAGTTTATAATATTAAAGTCGATAGAATATATTTAACTTATATGTTTCTTTACACAATGGGTGAAGGAAACTTAAAATGAAGGAATAAGAACAACGAAGTCAAATTACATATATATGAACGTTACAGTCTTGTTATCAAGTTCAAATGGAACACATATATACATCCCACATCTTTAAGAAAGTTGTCATAACTGGAGGTATATTTTATTGTGTTGAATTGCTTAAATGGGTAAAAACAAAATAGATTAGAGGAGTTTTCGATCTTTTCTGTCATAACAATAGATATGAAACAATTTTTGAAACACACAAAAAAAAAAAAAAAAATGAATAAAAATGACATCAATTTGAGGTTCCTTACCCAACATAGTAATGATATTAAGATCTACAGTTAAAACTGCCCAGCTTATTCTGTTTGTGGATCAATATCCCATTGTACCCCAGTAACATCATTTAATCTTTCTAAAATATCCCCAATAGGTGTAAATAACCCAAATTGTTGTTGATTACCATCGTAAGAATGTAACATCCCAACAACACCTAATCCCAGATAATCATCAGATTTGGTTAAGATCCATGCACCTGAATCACCTGCAGTGGCAAACAATGGTAATGGTGAGGCAACAACGAATTCGCTTGTTTGTAATTTACCATCAGCCCAATAAACTAATCTAGAACCATTAATTTGACCAGATGTGTAATTACTTGAAGCACCGATCTTAAATACATTTAACCCAGCATTCATTTTCATAAATTTCTTCTTGACGTAAGTGTTTTGAAATTTTAATGTTGGATCCTTGACAAAATTTAATTTATTACCTAACCAATTCTCTACTTTATATTTAGAATCGATCTTAATAATGGCAAAATCTGATAATCTTTGGTTGACAATAGATCTTTCTCCCCACACCACTTGACCAAATTTATTTTCATCTTGCCATTTAATATCTTTCTCTACTTTATTGGCTTCTTTCATAAATGCCATTTTCTCCTTTGAATTCTTTGGATATCTTTTCGCTTCAGTTAACAAAGTTTTAATATAAGTTGTTTGTAAAACATTAGATGGAACACTAACGTAAGGATAATCTTGAGAGTCACATAATACAACATGAGCACTTGTGATAGCAAATGCAGATCCAGCAAACTGGGATAATTTAGGATTTGATGGATCAATTTGTGGGAAAAGATATCCACCTAAAGTACCAGTCATTTTAGCATTGCCATTAGCTGATATTGACATTGACATTGGTGGACGTAAAGGAGATTCTGCCACAGTATATGGTGGTGAGAACTCTGGTATTTCTTCCTCTTGTTCTTTGTTTGATGACATTAATTGAGAGAATGATTGTTGAAGACTACTATCTACTTTAGCAGCACATGGTTGAATGGAATCTCTTATTATATACATATGAATATCTGGGAATAATGAATATAACACTTTAATCATTTCATAATGTTCTTGTTGTAAATTGGGGATACCAAACACTATACTTAAGATAGATCCGCGTGAAGATAACCCTCTTCTAATTGGTGCAATAAATGAACCTTCTTGATCTGATATGATATCACTATCTGAATTCAGTAATTCTTGGATAATGCTTTCTAATTTATCGATATGTGGTAAATTATATTTATCATCAATACAAAAATTTTTAATATATGGTAATGTCTTTGTCATTGGTGTAGAATCATCAAATATTTTAATATTTAATTTCTCTAAAAATTGTAAATATCTTTTCAATAAGATTGATCTTGAATTTACAAACCCTTCAGAGATTAAAAGATTATCTAAGAAATGGAATATAATTTTAGTAATATGTCTTAAACTTTGACAATTTTCAGTAGAAATATTTGAAGGTATATAAGACATTACATTCCCATCAATCATTGAGAAGTCTTTAAAATATTCAACAGCTTGAATAACAGCTTTGGAAATATTAATCACATTTTGATGAATATCATCCACCAATTCTACTAAATTTGTCTCTAAGTTATAAATATGATGTTTGAATGGAGATGTCTTTATGTTATAAAGATCTGGTAAACTTATTGTATCTTTATTATAATGTTTAGTTGGTACAGGTAAATGTGCAGATTCGATATTATGTGTTGAACAATTATCATTTTTAGTACAAGGTTCTTGGGCGGTGTTGCTGGTAGAGGTTGTGTGATCATTTTTATTTGAGGAAGTTTGTAAAGTAGTAGGTTCAATTTCAGGAGGAAGAGATGAAGTTTCTTCATTAACAGTACCCAGACTAAATTGATTAGGAGTTGATACGACACGAAGAGGTTTCCCTAAATCATTATAAGTGGTACCACCAAGACTTGGATTTTGTCCCTTATTAGAATGTTGTGAGCCAGATAATGTTGATGATATCTTACTTGATGTATATGTAAATTTCCCCTTTGAAAAGATTGATGATGATTTATCTGATTTTGTTATTATTGAATTATCATCATTATCTTTATTTTCCTTTTGTCTATCTTGTTTATCATCATTATTTGAAGATTTCTTATTAAAATTAAAGAATCTACCTGACATCTTTGAGCTTATTTGCGTATTTGAGTTTGAAGATTTTCTTCAATACATGGCTTGTGATGGGGTGAAGTTGTATAAGATTCTCTCTCTTATTTCATTACAACAAAAAAAAATAAAGTTAAAAAAAATGACATAATTAATATGAAACTGTATTATAGAAGAGTAAATAAAAACAAATGAACATGAAATACATATATGAGTGTAATTTACAAGTATTTTAATAGAGCAAAAATTACATTAATCTTTCCTCAAATCTTAATTCATTATTTGCTGGTAACCCAATTAATAATCTTAAGAAATTTTCTAAAGCTAATCTTTGTCTATTTAAAGAATTAATTGGTTTAAAACCTGATCTTGTTAATGGAGCCTTTAACCAATATGATAAAAAGGTTAAAATTGGATAAAATTCATTAAATTCACTTGTCTCCACACCATCAACGATTTTCTTATATGTAATACGTGAAAAGAATTCAGTCATAATTAAAAGATCGATAATAATTGGTGTAGCTAAAAGAGAATCTTCACAAACGTTATGAACAGAGATTCTGTTATGACCACCTAACATTAATTCAGAATAATATTCATCCATAGCGACTTTTGAATCCCCCACGGCAGGTAAATACTTAATAACAATACAATGATCCACATGATTATCTTTTTCCTTTAATTCACTTTCTGGGTATAAGATTTTATTTGAATCAATACAATCATCGATAACAGAGGCTTTGGAAATTTCCTTGGATCTAAATTGAGCATGAGAGGAAAGGTTCTTACCATCATTATTACCTAAATGATTATATGAGGCAATGGAAACAGGTTTAATTCCCGCGTCAACAAGGAATTGCATCATAACAGATTTTAACTTAGTTTGACCAGTTTTAAAATCATCACCAGCGATTAAAGTGTTTTCTCTTTCGGCCAATTCAATAATACCGGGGACAAAAGTATTTTGTGGAGACCCATTAATATATGGTACCCCTTCTAAGATTGAAGCAATGGCGAAAATATTTGATGGAGCAATTTCTTCATGATTAGCTTTAATGGCAGCCAAGATATTTTCTGCAGTATCATTAACACCGGGGATAATATCTACACAACGTTCAGTGTTAGCGGTCCATAGGACAATGACTTGATCAAGATCATTTTCATGTTTAAAAGTCTTAATATCATTTCTAATCTTTTGTAAATCATGCCATTTTTGTGGATTCTCTACCAAGTTACAAATATTGTTAGCTCTATTCTTTTGATTTAAAGCGATAAAATCTGGATAATACACAGAGGACATTGGTACCGTGGACTTCAAATATGGTTTTAAATTTTGAATTAAATCATATTGTAAAACTTGAGATCTTTCAATGGCCTCGGCCATGTTAGCACCATTAATATCCCAACCTGACACGACGAAATTTGCTGGATCGGCCATGGGTAAGATATCTTTAAATGGTACAAAGATATCATTTCCCTGGATGTCTACACCTAATTTAATAGTAGAACATTGTGTCATTGACCCATATAATGGTTCCTTTGTAGTATCAAATTTCCCATTATGGAAAGAGATCCCATTTTGTAAACATTTCACTGTGGAAAATAATGTGGACCCATTATTACCACCTAACCCAACTAAAAGGATACCTAATTTATTTGGTTTAGATAAATCCACTTTAAATTGATAATTAGTGGATGTAGTTTGTAATTGATTATTTTCATCAAATACCACATTTTCATAAGTATATTTTGAAATTAATTCATTTGTATCTTTATTTAAGACACATTTATTTGGATTGAATTTAATATCAATCGGTTGTGGAGTATTAGCAGCGGTCATATTTGAGCTTATTATATTTATATTATTTATATTTATCTTATATATATTTATATTATATATATTACGAAGGAGCATAATTATAAGATATATATTCATTGAAGAGTAAAATAAGATGGGTTATTTATATATGAAAGTATTTTATATGAAATATTTCATATGGATATTGGAACGTAAACAAACCCATGTGAAATAAATGGTCATCATCTCATTGGATCAGTCACACCGTATAACTCTTAAGTCACCATGTGTAAAATATAATTTACTATAGATTCACTAAAGGGTTGTTAAAATTATTGTAATTGCCTTTAATATCAGGCACTAAAAGAGCCTCCGGGGATATAATCACTAACACCGTTATAATAATATTACTATGTTGCCAATATACTATGTTGCCAATATACTATGTTGTCAATATACTATAATAACAGTATAATATAGTAAAGGGGAGAGTCTAATGTGTAGTGAATAGACATTTTACAATCTCGGAGATATTGATTCCCGCGGAATGGAAAGTTGAATCAGAATTCTCGGAGATGTTATTGTGATTGAAAGACGGGTGAATGGACATGTGAAATATTTTAATACAGTAATATAAGAGTATAGTAATATTTTAATACAGCAATATGGTATAATATCACTTAAACGATGCTTATAGTGTCGGGGACTTAAGACATTCAACGTATAAATAAAGGGACAATTGTTAATATTATACAATTTATTAGAATGTGAAGATATTATAGTAGATTATAGTATAAGAATATGGTGTAGATATGATATATTGAATTGTGACAGGTTATGTTAAAGGAGCTGGCCGTTATCAAAGTGGTGTGATGTAGATATTAAGATTAACATATTAATGAGATAAAGGCATAAGACTATTAGTAACATCAAGCTGTCAAGATAGACATGACTTGCAATATATAAGCTTGGTTGAAAGGTAAGTTAATCTTGCCTCAATAATAACACAATTGGCACTATTTTTAAATTTGTTTATATGATTTTTAATCTTTCCTGACATTCTGGTATTAAATTCGATTGCATATTCTCTAATTGTTAAGTCGTACTATATTTATATAACAATAAAAATACCAGTTACATTCCCCTCTTACACCTACACTACACACTCACTCTTACAACTACTAATCTTATAACTCTTCTTTATATCTCTCTATCTCAGTTGTTGTATACCCCGCTTTTTAAATTCTTGCAACGGAAAAAAATTTGACCCTCTTTATGAACTACTTTATTTACTTTTATACTACTGTAAATCTATAAAATATAATGTAATAATAAGATATAACTTTATAGTAATACTATTACTTTATAATATCTTATACCCCTGATTAACTCTTTTTCTCCTCTTTTCATTATATAACTATACTAACAAGATCTTAATACTCTCCCTTCTACCCTATTTTAACATAATATACTATACTCTTACATATATTTATATATATATATATATACAGT